>JAZGTI010000365.1:0-68522 GCA_036877585.1 Botia kubotai | reverse complement strand
ATACATATATATAATGTTAAAAAGTGCTACTGTAACATTACTGCAAGAACGCTTTTTTGATAACTTTGAGGGAACTTTTAGGGAATGTTAGTCACTGTTCTGAGACTGTTCCTTGTTAGCTGGGCACTGCATGCATTTCTGTTATCCAAATACCAGTTGAAAGTCTATCTTGCCACCTATAAAATGGGAATTGCTTTTATATTTTCAATAATACAACTGGGCTGGTAGTATCAGTCGTTGGCAGACCCAGAATCTGCAGACTTTAAAAACCGCAGAATGAATTTTTGACATGGTGCAATGTGTAAAACGCATCGTTACAGTCTTTGTGTTGCCTAAAAGCATATTCAAATGGCCAAAATATTCAATAAATAAGGATACAACTGGCATGGGATGCATACAAACTTCACGCATGACAGATGTTTAAATTCCGCAGGGCACGGATTATGCAGGGCTTCGTTGCAGGCCGGCTTTGATTGGACAGTCTGTATCACAAGGACCTGGCAACCCTGGGCCTGGTGTTGTTTAGGAAGTGTGTTGGGATGCACACTTCCTCACTCTGTGCTCTGTGAGCCGGTCTGTAAATTATTCCTGCACACTTCTGCCTTCTGGCGGCTGCCTTGGCGTTCCTGTGCCGAACAAAATGCATTTCGATGAGAGAACGACTCCCACTTCTCCGCTCCTCGGGGGCGACCGACACAGGGAAGAGTGCTGACATATAAAGTATTCAAAATAAGTGAAAAGATTTCGTTTAGCAAAAGCTTGTAAAGTGAATGTTTAATAGAGCTTGTTGACCAGTGGAATTATGGGTAATATGTTACACAAACGTGTTACGTAACCAGATTACTTATACATGTAACAAGTCAACCAGTGTTTAACTTTTTGAATTCATTGCATAATACCGGATATTTTCATGCAGGTTATTTTTATGTTTCTGGACAAACAAAACTGAAAACCTCCATCCCAGTCAGCAGGAAACATTCTCAGAAGTTACCAAAACGTTCTTGCATTAATTTTATTACACTGTTCTCAAATGTTATTTATTATATCAAAAATGTTATTTTTAAGTTGTTCGTGGAGGCTGTATTTAAACATGTTTGAATAACATTCTCAACCAAGCAAGTTAAATACAATGTCTAAAAAACAGTTTCGAACGTTCTTATAATTTTCAAAATGATGTTTTTAATGTTTTTGTAGTTACATAGAAACGTTAGGAAAACATTTTTACAACCCAAAACTGTCAGCTGGGCTGTTTCCTCTGGTCAGACGTGAACACACGCGGGGCCAGAGACCTGACGTTCACAGTATTTGAATTATCTGATGAAAGTGGTATAAAAAAGAATATAAAAAAATACAACATTGATTGAAATAGTACAAATAATAATGCAAGTCAAGCGTAGCGCTATTATTTCAGAAGACAGAAAGCCTCGGTCGAAAGAAAGTGTGAGACCGTGCAATCAAGGAGGTCTATTATACCTGGAAAAAGCAATCTGTTAGCAATTTCCACTGATCTCAGATCAGCACGGACGTTTCATGCAGATGAATATGAGTGAAAAGAGGCTAATTGTTCATTGAACGCAGGCCATCACAAAAATCAGCTCTCCCGTCTAAAGCAGAGCTTCCGTTGACACCTAAGCCAAGCAGACGAGGTTTCAAACGATATAAAGGCAATATTGTAAAAGTCACGAAGTCATGTTCATAAAATAAACCCAGACAGGCCGATCAGGATTCTAACGTGAAAGCGAAGAAGCTTTTAATAATCTTGAAGAGTTTGATTTGCAATAGTGACCGTCTGATTGTACGTGATCTTATTTATTAAACTGCTGCTTACCAAATAAAGTAAATAAACACACACGAAATAATAATTAACAGTATTTCTGTGAAAAGAAAGTGTGTTTTATGGGATTTAGCAAAACTAGCATATTATGGGATACCGGTTGTCAGAGGCAACGGACAGTTATATAGCAATCATTATGAAAAAATATTAAATTACAGAATGGTGTGACTGACCAATCAGAATCAAGTACACCGGAGAGCCATGTAATATATAGTGATATGGAATGACATCCCAGCTAACAATTGTAGGTTGTAAGAACGTTTCTCTAACATTTCCCAATATTAAAAGTGTTGTTTTGAAAGTTCTAGGAACATTCAAAGCGTCCAGTTTTGAATGTTGTATTAACATTCGAATTCGGAGAATGTTTCCTGTTAGCCGGAATTGTGTGGATGTGTATCTAAATACACAATATATCATAAACAGTTTAAGCGATTTTGGGCCATTTTTATTAATTTCCTCTTGATTCATTTTCTGGATCTCGTGCCTTATCCATTTTTTTGCTAACCTGCCCCCACATTTTGAAAACAGAAGCCCCGCCCCCGTCTCTCAGCACATGAGTGCTGTTTCTTCCCCACCTAGTTTTTCCATTTAATTCTGAACCAACCGTTTCATGGTTTATATTCAACGCACACAAGAGGAAAATTAGGAAAACAAGCCCCAAGCTGCAGAATATAAAGCAGGAGGACTACATCTAAAAACACGGAAACCCTTTTTTAATTTTTGTAAAGAAAAATAACCGCCCGCTTTCATTCGTGTCTCCAGCGTGCAGCTCTGTGCTAGATTAAAAACGTCCTTTTTTTCTCAAAGGCTAATAAAAGCAGATCTTTAAAAACCTCTTTCTTTTCTCCTGTTTACAACCTGAGTTAAGAGTTCATTACTGTCACCTTGGTTTTTCATAAGCCTTGTCCTTTTCAAGCCAGACAGACTGGCAAAGGAACAAATAGCTTGTTACACGATTGCTTTATTAGGACCAAGTGTCAGGATGCGGTTCTGTCCTCTCTTCTGTTTCCCTTGATCTTGTTCTTTCTTGCTCTGTAAAACCTTTCCTGCAGTGCGCGTGCAGCAAGCCGCGTTCATATCTCACAATAAGATACATCATGCATTCAGTTTCAAACAATCTGATACAGCCTGCAGAAATCGATGGAACACAATCAACGAGTCCAGCTGTGAACTGATGATTGCTCTACACCACCGATTATACAGATAACAAATAAAAGACTACGGAAATGCGGGACTTGTCATTTACGACGACAATTTTTTCAAGAACGAAAACTTTTGATAAAGCGATTCGTATGACAAAAGCTATGATAGCAACACAATGAAACTTTTAAAAAGTAAAGAAATACGTCAATAAATCCCAAATGTGTCCCGTCGAGACAGCTTGGTGCTGCAACGCAACACAATAATAGTTCGAAAAGTAATTGTTAAAATAAGTACAACATCGCGAAATACGATCCCCTGACATAGAGTGTGATTATCTTTCCATTAGCAGCTTCCAAAATGTCTTTTTTACATCATAAAGTTAATGATGCACCAGAACGTTACACCATAAATAAGAGTCATTTACTGTGATTTACTGTGTGTCACTGGTTTTGCTTCAGGAACTGGATTTTACAAGTGGAAATCCAACACAACACCAAACGCAAACAAAACTGTTCTAAAATCACAGTGCTCAACAAAATGCCAGATTATTAACATGACAAAGGCTGGTTAGTAAAATGTACAATATTTAGTGTCTAAATATCGTAGAAATGTTTGTTTATTTTTGTTGCTAACTTTAAATGTTGTCAGGTTGTATTTTTTTGATGATTTTTGATGATGAGTGCAGGTCACGCAACCTGTCCATGTTGGCAACTTCTTCATTTGGCTGTTTCAACCCACTGATGGATAAATTTGTGCCAGATCACCAGAGAGTATTATTGGACGCGCGTCTTTTGACTTTAGCACCAAAGATACGAGAGGCATTTTCTGCTTCTCTTTTAAAAGTCTGTTTATTTTGTATGAATATGTGGTTAGTTGCAGTTACATCCTGCATAGTTTATCTATTAATGGCAGACCATTATTCGAAAGAGTTTAATATTTATTTTTAGCCTAGTTTCAACCCTCGTGTTACTGACCCTCTCTGAACCATCTTGTGACTAATTTTTGGAGCTGCTACCCCAATCAGCTTTCACATCGTAAGAACTGATATTTACAACCAAGAGAAGAGAGAAATGTCAGATTCAAAGCACGAGTTCTCAGCTGACAATTACAGGAATTAAAAACACTAAAAACTTTTCAGAGAACATTAGCCAATGTTCTGAGAACGCTCCCTGTTGGCTGGGTTATAGTGCCTATACACACACATGTACAGGAGAGATTTAGTACACAGGCTTGATCTACTGCACTCAATGTGTGAGAGTATGCATGACCAGTTGAGTGAGGTTTCGATGGTCAGATAACTCATCACAGGTTTTGATGTGAGAATTGAATGGTTTCTGGCTTTGTCACTTCCCCAGTACAGGAAGCAGTTCCCCGCGGCCTTAATTATAGAGAAAGCTCTGGTCTTTCACTGCTACACGGTCCCTCCCCCTCCCCTCATCTCTCTCCTGCTGTCTCATCAGTTCAAACAACATCACACCTGCTCCAATTACTCTGCCCATTTTCAGCAGTGACGCTGGGCTTTGAAATCGTATTGTAGTCGCCATGCTGTGGTTCTGGAGCTGAACATCGGCTAATTCTGTGTGCTAGCTTGGTATCGAAATAGTACAATTATGCATTCAGTATATTTTTAACAAAAGGTTTAGATTAAGGTTAATAAAGGTTTCCAGTCTGTTTTTAAGGTAAAAGGTAAAACACATGCTTTCCACACTGCTAATATCAACAAATGGAACTGGAACAAAAATTCGTGATGTTTTCAAACATTTACCAGAGCACTAATCTTATCTGCCATTGGTCGGGTAAACAAGGAGCCCTCCCACAAACTCACGCCATTGGTTGGGCCGAGGTTTAAATTTTTTGTGTTGTGCGAACAAACAGACCAATGTTTTCCACAGAGCACTTTTTGGCTCACTTATTAGGCTAGATAACTTGACTATAGCACTTTAAATAAGCCGGTATATTTAAAAAAATAACACGCCACCTATAATCACAACTACCAAATATTAAGAACGCAATTATCATGCACACTTTTTGTCTGTTTTTATCTTACCATTAACGCTTAAAGAAAATGTTTCAGTAATGCACATGCCCAAAAACAGCATGAATCGCTTTGCCTCTCATAAAGCATCTTATGTCAATGTGCCAGATATGTTCAAATATATATTCTGAATTCATATATGATTTCAGATATCAGTGTGACAGTGGCTGTGGGCTTTAAGCATGATATGATAATCTCTTTGACAGTTAATCCTTAAAGAAAGGCGGCATATGTCAAACTGACTGCAGGGGTAAGAATGACTAAACTCAACCACGCATGTAAACAGTTTAGAGTGCCTTATCTGACCTTCAAATGCTTAATTGACGTTCTTCTTTCACTGCATATTAATTAAGATGTAAAATACAAGAGACTGAGGGGAGCTGTTAGGTATGAGTTTTGCTTTTTGTTTTTATTGTAGTTTTTTTAATATGTTGAATTAACATTTAGGTTATATTTTTAGTGTTCATGTTCATTTTTAGCTATCGTGTAAAACATATTTCCTACACGTTTCCTACTGCGCTAGTTCCATCCCAGCTAACAGGGAACATTCTCAGAACGTTGAGTATGTTCTCTGAAAGTTCCTTGAACGTGATCAAAAACGTTCTTACAGTAACGTTAGTAGAACTTTTCTAACGTTACATAATATTTGTATCAAAAACATTATACTTAAATTATTAGTTGAATTAAATAAACGTTCGAATAATGCAACCTTATGTGACCAGGATAGTGTTGCTATAGTGACCGTCTGTCTGTACATTATTCCTAGTTTTTCGTTTTCTGAGATCTTCTTGTGGCATATTTCCTTTTCAGCTATTGGACGTGATGTTTAGGACCCAGTGGGAGATTGTGAAAGAACATCATATCTTTATTCAGGACACATGTCAGATTACAAAGAGAGAGAGGAAAACAATATCTCTAAGCCGCCAGATTAAAATCACCAATACCACTTTTATTAAAGACTGAAAGATTTGGTTGTTTTGCTAATGTTTTGGATTCTCACAGCAGGAAAGATAAAGCAGATGAATCACATTAGCAGATGCAGCAACCGGAGCAGAACTTTGATATTTCATAGCAAATTACTCGGGCTGATTTACTCGAATAGATGGAGAGAATTTTTGACATTTGTGACACCCTGTGTTCTTTCGGAGATTCACTGATCCCGTCACAGAAAATGTGAAAGTATGAACATTAAAATATTACGTGCACACTCGGATAAGATTAATTGTGTTTCTTATTACGCATCGGTTTTAATGGCTCTGTAAAAGTTAATTGGTAGAATCTACTGTTGACTTCTAGAAGATACAGCGATACTGTGGATTCCAGAATCAATCGTAATGTAAAAGAATGAATGCATACACTGTGCATACAAATAAGAATGAGGTCACCTATACTCACCATCATCTTCAATACACACACTCCGAGCCTCTCAAACTGCAGGTTGCAGGAGTCTATCGGCATCTGCTTGTATTTCCATGAACTTGTTTTCCTGTCGGAGAGGCAGGAAAAGTGTTGAAGATCGTACAGAAGTCAAAGATCAGTCCTGACAATAGGTGGGGGCAGTTACAACCTGTTAAAAATATCAGCAGGGCATCATACACGCTCCAAAGTAAAGAGGTGAACGGAGTCATTTTACTGGCCAAAAATATGTTTTCATCTCCAATGTTGTTTTGAGTTTTCTGCATATGTTGTCACGCGCCCCATCAGTCTCCGTTTCTCAGAGAGTACCTGTCACAAACACATCAAACACATCAAACTGATTGCGATGTCGTTTTCCATTTGGTGGTTTAACAGGAAAAATATTCATCATATGTCAAGCATTGTGCACATGAAATTTCTGGAGATAGTTGTTTTCTGCTAAAACAAAACTATGTAGTTAGTAGTCATCATATATCATCAAGGGTCAAAGTTTATCAGTTTGATATAAAAAATATATTATGTTAAATATATATATATATATATACTGTTACAAAACATTCTACTAATGTTAGTGCATGAACATCTTCGTTAACTTTGAGAGAACTTCTACAGAACATTCTGAGTATGTTACCTTATAACTGGAACGTTGCTTCAAACTGGCAACATGGGGAATAAAGTATTTTGGATATCCCTAAAAAAAGTTCACCTGTTGTGTGTACATAATGAATGAATGAATGGATGAATGAATGGATGAATTATTAGTTTTAAGAGCTGCAGGATGCAGGTACAGTACTCTGATAGTGTGGCCTGGCGTGTCATCTTCTGCCTAATGGCTTGGAATCCATTGGTTTAGTACAACACTGTCTGTTTGCCTATAAATGTATTGTGTACACAGAACCCAATGCAATATCACAATACAAAGTACAACATAAAAAAACAACAACATCACTATAAAAACAAATAATAAACTTAAATGGGAATGTTATTATACAAATAAACATATAACGTTTTAAACACAGCCCTCATATATCATGTTCTCATAAACCAGCTACAACACATTTATCTCGACTTATATTATATGTCACGGGCCCTTGTTTAGTCCAATAACATGCTGCTTACCACTGCATGAAGTTCTTTGTGTCTGTGGCTAACACACACATCAAGCCAATTGCTTGTAGATTATATTTCTGTTTATTAACTGTCTTTTAAGGTTTAATGAGGGCGGTGAGGGTAGATTTGGTTAATGCATATACCGCTCTGCTGCTTGGCTCCTTTACCAATTTAGCGAGAAAGAGAGAGAGAGCAGAGTGGAATCAAGAAGAGGATGGAAAGTGAGAGAGAGAGAGAGAGAGAAAGCAAGAGAGAGAGCCATCTGGACATCGGCTGCCTCTGGGGACAGGGGGCACCATATTGGGTCTGGCTTTCTCTTCAAGGCACATTTCACAACATTTGCCAGGAGACCCGGATAACAGCAGCTCTGCGGCCGCGCTCGCTGATTATAATTCATGCAAGCTGTTGGGTTACAGCTCCTAACATCTCTCAATGTTAAATATGTCAGTTTCATCAGTGCTTCAGGCCTCTGGGTATTGATTAGCTATTGGCACACATGAATGGTACAAGGATTAATGAGGAGGCGGACCCGCGCCCAGATATGATCCATTACTTGTACCTCCCACACATTCGTACACATTCGTACAAGATCACATGACCTGATAATGTACCCAGCTAACAGGGAACGTTCTTGCTCAAAGTTGCTGGCTCAAACTCAAAGTTCTCTCAAAGTTTTCTCAAAGTTATCATAAAAAGTTCTTGCAGTAATGTTAGTAGAACATTTTTAATGTTAAATATCATATATTCCAGAAATTAGGTAAATGTTTTTACAACCTAAAAGTGTTAGCTGGGTAATCACTGTCACTGTGTCTTTGTCCCTCAGAGAATAAACTGGTTTGGGATATCAGTGGTTCTCAGTTTTTGTCCTGGGAATTCACAGCACTGCAGATTTTGTACGTTTCTGCTATCTGATTCGCCCAGTTCTGTTCATGGGGCTCTATGCTAATAAACTGATTATTTAATTTAAGTTTGTTGAATAAAAAAACAACAGCACGTGCAGCGCAGAGGGACTCCAGGACTGGAATTATGAACCACTGGTTTAAACAGTATAATTTCAAAAGCTCAGCTGTTCAGTCACAATGTGATGTATCCTGAGGGACTTACCAAGCACAAAAAGTATACAACATCATTATGTACTCTATGCAGAATGTTTTATGAGAAAAAGACCCAGAAATCTCACAAATGTTAATATTATTAAAGAGTTTAATATGAACTCAAACTTTACTCCTCAAATTCACCCAGATCCAGATTATTTTAGGCACATAAATCTACATTGATATAACAGCTCTTTACAGCTATAATGTATTTGAACAAATGCCTCATTTGTTTCTATTTTTACTTTCCCTGAGCAATTTTAGGGGAAACATGTGAGACAAAGTTGATAGCTAAAAGAAACGCAACGGAGATCTCCATCAGATCTCCTGAGCAACCTCTGAGAAATAACAATTGTTTCCATTTAACTTTTTTGGTAACATTTTAACATGAAATAACAATGAACAATATTCTTAATTTCTGCATACATTATTTACATTTTAAGATACTTAACATGTTAATGCAATATAAACACAAATTAACAATGCATAATAGTGCTGTGTATGTATCAGTGAACCAAATATTAATTAAATTAATTAAATATTAATCAATGCTGTGTAAATTGTTCACTGTCAATTCATGATACTTTATGATTCACTAACATTAATTAATGAAATATTCTATCCTAATTAGTAAGTGAGCAATTTGTGGCTTATAGTGTTTTTAATATAATCTGTTTTCAACCAAAGCACAAAACTGGTGTGCAGTTTTAAAGTTAAACTCGAGGTAAAACAACATGGATGCCGATGTATCTTTGCAATCTGTTTCTTTTGCATACACAGTGACCTGCTTCTAAATGCTCTGTGACATTTTGTTGCTCTCACAGTGTGTGTGTGTCGCAAACAAAAGCGCAGCGCGCGCATGCAGCAGATGAAGGCTGAAAAACAACACAAACATCGAAGATTTTCCTCAGCAGCCGTCTCAAAACTTCTCTTTTCTCTCAAGTGATAAAGGCTCGTCTATTTGAAGCTAATTAAATGCAGGCTAGTGGCTGAAATCTCTCGCTTCTGAGTGCTGCACGCAGAGGGTTTGTTTTAGGGCAGTGAGATGGAAATTGTGCCTTTATCTTAGGATTGCAGTGAGCTGTGAAGGGGCTCTGTTCAATCAGGCAAATATTACAGTTTGTGGGTACAGGATTCAAGAAATCTGGAGCCCTTAGGGGGCGGTACCTGTTAGCATGTGAAAAGGCAACGTTCTTAGAATGTTGGTTAATGTTCTCTAAAAGTTCACCCAAGGCTGACAGTTGCCTTGCGTTTTTACAGGAACATTAGTAGGATGTTGTTTAACGTTACGTTTATATATATCAAAAACGTTACTCTTAAGTTGCTGGTGGAATGTTTTAAAACCATTATAAAATTAAATGTTTAAATAATGTTACTTTCAAAGTAACATTTTTTATGTTTTCGTTATTTAATGAAAACATTAGGGAAACGTTTTTACAACCTAAAATTAGCTGGGTAAGCGAGAGCGAATGAACGCAGGGGCTCGCGGGTTCAATACAACAAACGTTTGTTAGTAAAAAAGCTTTCTTTGAAGATTCTATGGGTTCCTTACGACTCTTTAGATTGATACTTATAATTACTGCTCGTTTCAAATAAAAATCAGACCGTATGCATGATACATTACTTTAATCTCAGTCATTAAACAAATGAATGAAATGGGCTGGAAATAAGAATTTATAGAGAAACAACATGATGATGATGATGATGGAACAGGCAGCGCACAGCTGCTCAGTAGTAGCAGATCTCTGAAGTGCTGTTGCCATGACGGAGCTGCTTGCAATTCAGTGCAAGATTCATGAGTCATGCTCGTCTCTCGTATGTTTAAGAGTTTAAAGGGGTCATATCGTGCGAATTTGAATTTTCATGACCTTTTAAGATATACGAGTCTGATGTACTAGGAAAAAATATCGTAACGTTCAGAGCTGGACTCCCAGCTCATCCAGAAAAGGCCATTTATTGAAGATAAGCTACAAAAACGAATACACCATCACCTGACTGTCAGTGTTTGGAGTTAAGAAATTCAGCTCATCCATTAAATGAAAAAAAAGTACAGTATTAGTTATTTCGTAAATATCAGAAAAAACAAAAATAAATGTTGGTCTACAAAAATTGACAAACCTTGTTCTGCTTGGCATATCCATACGGTCTCTAATCATTTCAGTCTAATATCAAATGTTTAAGGCACATTTCTTGTGCCTCTGTACCTCAAATGACTATTTCAAGTGAATTCAGATTCAGTTCTGCAGTGTGTACATGATTTCATGAAACCACTTTCACACCCAGTAACCAAACTGAACTCCGAACCAAAACAAAAACTCTAGTGTACAAAACAACATGCATGTTTCATTTTACAGATCGGAGAGTGAGAGAAAGAAAGGCAAATATGGTCAAGAAAAACTTTTTGGCACATAAAACTTTATAAGTAGACTGCAGGTGGAAAACAGAACAACATAAATCTATTATCAGACTCTTTAAAAGTTACTGCACGTGCGCCACCAGCTCAACACAGCACCGTTTCGTCTTCATCAGCGCAGTGAAACATAGAGCATTTCCTCCCCTCACATAATTAAGATGAGATTTATCTCTGTAGCAACACCACTTTCCAAATAAGTTTCTGACATTTGGCTGACATTTTGCATCCCCAAGTGGCCCAAACTAAAAAATCCCCACAGCAAAACACAGCCGTGCGAATTCCCCTCTCTGCGGCCGCAGATGTGCACCAGACAGACATTCACAGAGTCGATTATACCATATTGATCTCTGAGACTAAGAGCTTTAAAGAATATAGACTAGCCTCAAACAGCTAATGGCCTGTGTCACTATCAGTAAACATAAGAATCCATCCGCGCACACATTTACAGTAACAGCATGCTGCAGAAATAGGGCTTGGCTACATTCACAGACAATTGGTTTTGGTAAGTTATACAAATCCGTCTCATTTTTGCCAACTGCAGGTTTTTATGGCTATTAAAACCGCTAATGTGCGCCCACCTGTGCCTGACTTGAGTAATTTAGTGTAGATCTGGGAGTGCCATCACGCCAGAGAGAAGAATTTGCCGTGCGCCACTGAACCGCAGCTGCCTCCCTTCTGCACGTGTTTACGCTGTTTCAGTCTGATTAACAGCCACCCAACCAACAGGGAATGTTCTCAGAACGTTGGCTAAACGTTCTCCAAAGGTTCTGTCAAAGTTAACAATAAGTTCTTGCAGTAATGTTAGTCGAATGCTTTTTTAACATTATATCACATGTATCTAATATATTCATCTTAAATTGTTAGTGGAATTAAATAATGTGTTTATAACATGCAATAATGTTAATACAATGTCTAAAAACTGCATGTTTTGAACATTCGTAAAACATTCAAAATAAAATTTTTTATGTTTTCGTTACTTAATGGAAACGTTTGGGAAACATTAGCTAGAATTGTTAGCTGGGGAGTGATCTAGAGTGACTCCTGTCTGACCGCGAGTTTCATTTCAGTTTACTTTACGCTGAAAACTAAACGTACAGAAACGGTTATGGAAGGTGAAGAAAAACAGCAGTTACAACTGCATCCTGCCCTTTAAACTCGCATGTTGTCGTGTCTGTGATGTTTGTAACATACTCTGTGCATTCCTGCGAGTATTTTTATTACCTCTGTTGCGTTTCCATGGCAAAAATCACGTCCACACGGGCCCTGGAGCTGAAATATATTTCACATTATATATAGAATCTAATCAAGTGACCGTGACCTTATGAAATGAACAGAGAGGATCACATTACTACATAAACTATGACTTATTTGGTCAGTAATTTAGCTGATGTTCATCTCTTTGGCTCTCTGCAGTGGGAGGTGGTGGTACACTCACATTTGATGATGTATGTAAACTGTGTGTGTGTGTGTTTATGTGCAGGCATCCAGCCAGCTGCCCAAAACACTGCGTACAAGCACACACAAATATTTCACACAGCATACCGGAATAATTTGATGCAATTCCCATTTTTTCTGCAAAGGCTGCTTTTTCCCCGTCTTATTTACGCATCCCTGATTTTAATCACACGTCTTGTTTTATATCTGCTCTCATTGAAGGCTCTTTTGCGATGCAGTTTATCATTTTGATCTCGCCCTGCAGATCTTCCCTCTGGAATATCAATGAAGACGTACGTATTTACAAATTAAAACTTATTTTGGGCACGTTTGTGTGGTTTATATATATATATATATACATATATAAATGTTTTATATAATTTTTTTAAATGCACTTCTTGCTTAATTTATTGCACCCCATCAATTTACTTGATCTCGCTCGCTCTGGCTGCTTTGACTACTTTAGGATTGACATCAAACGAAAACAGGGACAAAAGTGGAGGAATAATCGAGGCACGCAGCACAATCCAATTTGAAGTACCAGCACAAAGATGGCCTAGTGCCGCTGAGAAGATACATATTATTAAACACGGCGTCAATATTTCCAGGAAAACGCATTTTGAGAATGTCCCGAGGTTGCGTAACTCGGTTATTACAATAAAGTAAAGTTGGGATGCGACGAGATGTGCTGTCTGTTTTGCAAGGGTAAAATAACGCCAGAAAATAACCTCTCTCATTGACTTCTTGTGGTAGCACATTCAGCCTCCATTTAATGAGGCTGGAGAGAGAGATGTTTAAGGTCAACATGAAATCAAAACGGACCCTTTTATGTCCCTGCGCCACGTGCATGTTTCAAGCTATTTCGAAGGGGAAAAAATGCTTCCATAATCTTTCATCAAAATGTAATGACTTTCTCCACCTTTGCAACAGCTTCTCATTTTGGCTGAGGTCACCAAGGCCACCTGATTTTCACCCAATGGGTGCCGTGGGTGTTACATGAGGTGAGTAATCCCCCTCGATCAACCACAAACTCAAATTCAGGTCAGGCTCCGCTCCAGTCAATTTCTGCTGAATATAATCAAGTCTCTTCCTACACTGTTCTCTCTGAATATTCAGTTTAACCTGAAAATAGGCAAGTTAAATGGGTGTCATATGCATCCGGCGTACACTGACATTGGAGACTGCGTTAACCTTCCCAGCGAACAAGGAATGTTCTCGGAACATTGGCTTACGTTCTCTGAAAGTTTTCATAACGTTATCAAAAACGTTCATGCAGTAATGTTAGCAAAACATTTGTTTTATGTTATGTATCATATTTATCAAAAACGTTGTTTTTTATTGTTAGCGGAACGTTTTTATAAACGCTACCAAATGAATGTTTAAAAAACTTTATAACCATGCAATAACGTGAATGCAAGTCTAAAAAACTGGACGTTTGAAACGTTCCTAGAACATTCAAAATAAAACGTTTAACGTTTTTGTTACATTTTTTTGAAAACGTTAGGGAAACGTTCTTACAACTTAAAATGGTTGGCTGGGATTGCTGCGAATTTTAGATGCTGACTAAAATTTAGATGCTAAAATTTATTATTTAACCCGAACATACGCAAGTCAAATGGTTGCGTGTTCATCAGATTTACAGTGAAGGTGGACACTGGATTAACTTTAATTTGTAGTCCTACATTGTCTTTACTTACAGAAAGAGCCAGTCAAAAAATACATATCGCTGTTTAAAACTGCATCAAGACGAACGAGGCATCGGAAATCGATGGTACGCGTGTGTGGCGAGCACACCGAGAGTCTGAGGGCAGACGCCGGGTTTTATTGTCTGCGCCTGCACGGCTGCATACATCAGCGTGTCTGTGTTTTACGCTCTGGGTCATGTGGGTGAAGAGCGCATTTAAGACCCTTAAACTGCTCGTGGCCCTGTCTGTTCTTTCAGAGGTCAGCTCGGTGCTTTAGGTGATGCACTCTGAGGTTTTTCTCTCCGTCTTCATGAAAAATGAACAATCGCACTGCCGAAGCTGCGGGTCTCTCTGAGGCTTCAAAACTTTTGTTATGTAAAACTCTGCCGGGCACTCTCGCAGACTCCATCAACAAATGCAGGCGGGAGTCGTGTGCTTATATAACTCGTCGTAGCGTGATGAAAACCAGGACATTTTTGTTTCGCGATAAATGCCTCTTGTTCCGCGCTCCGGAACTCGGGCTGTTATTATGGGAGATATCGAGAGCGAGGCGATTGCAGGACCACCGGAGGTGCAAATGCAGGCGGCGCAGTCGGTGGCCGGTAATAGAATTCACAAAGGCGTTTCTGGGCTGATAATAATGCACTGCTATTAAACGCATGGACTGAAGCCCTGGCTGGATGTTTTGGACCCTGGGGTAGTGTTGCAGGGTAGACCAGCGGCACGGTTGCGTCTCCCCGCCTAACAGTTTTAAGAACGTTTCTTTTACGTGACCAAAACGTTTTATGAAAGTTCTAGGAACGTTCAAAACGTCCAGCTTTAAGACGTTGTATTAACATTATTGCTGGGTTATAACAACATTATTCAAAGTTTTTAACTTTTTTTTTTTTAAAAAACATTCCACTAAGAACGTTTTAGATATAAATACATATAACGTTGAAAAACGTACTAATGTTACTGTGAGAACGTCTGATTAACTTTCAGAGAACGTTAGACAAGGTTCTGAGAACGTTCCCTGTGAGCTGGCTCGATACACTGGGCTCAAAATAGTTTTAGTATTATAAATATGGAGTGAAAACTGACTACAGAATATATTATTATTATTATTAAATCGTATATATTATGTTATATATGATAATAATAGAAAGAATAATTATTTTTGTATGAATGGAACACATTCAAACAAGTGGTAGTGTAATATTGTAGCAGGTATCATACCATACACTCTTAAAAATCAAGGTTCCATACACACCAGTTCTTTGCTGGTGTGTGTGGTTCCATGTGGAAACACAGAACCTCCACAGAACCTTCCGCACAACAGCTTTGTTGTAGTAGAAAAACAATATATTAACTATAAAAAGGTACGAAAGAAAGTTCTTTCAGAACCGTACTGAATGGTTCTTGTTTGGTATGGCTGTGAAGAACCCGTTCTAGCACCTTTATTTGTGTAAGTGTAAAATGTGACGTTGATGTCAACCATACCTTGAAGATTACCAGAAGTTTGAGTGCTCCAGCAGGTGTTAAAAAACCCTGTAATATTTTCATACCAGGATCGTGAAGATGATTAAACATGCTGTAATTATGTCTCTGCATGCTCGGGTGATTCTAACACTCTCAGAGCACCATGCTTTGTTGTAATTAAGTGTAACGATCTCCTAATCCGGGCATAAACCCCAATTATGGATGTATTATATAGATTTAATGACAGTTGCCTCGGGGTGAAAAACTACTAAAGGGACCCCAGAACTGCGTGATGCAGTTACTGCACATCCAGAATTCCTCTATCCCTCACCCAATGCAACGAAGACAACATTAGCACGTCATGTGACACGCGTGCAGCCTGCTGTTGGTGTACAGGTAGGGTAGGCAGAGAGGCTAGCAATAGCAAACTAGCCCTGAAAGCACAAGATCCCGCCCTCCCTTCAGAGCACTCTCCAAAGCCACGCCTCCTCCTGAAGTGTGTGGAGGTATGCAAAAACATAGGTTGACAGGTGTATAGGACATCCTGTCATTGCATGCGGGCCGAGTGCAATGATTGGACGAACATTTTATGGTCCTGCGCCTTCCACAGAAGATATATTTATAAATGTATATAAACATATTTTCGATCTCTTAGTGATCACCGTCAGTATGTGAAGAGACTTTCTGTAAAACATCAAGTCTTGAGAACGTGACAGGTGATGACTTCCTCTATGGTTAGCGCTGACAGATAGATTAAAACAGGTGTACTGGATCTTGATACAGGAGGCCGAAAGGCAGAGATATTGTCATCATAGCGTGACCTCGCAGCGACGCTCTGCATCTGTGATTTAATGTTATGACATCATTGATCCCATAACCGCAAGCTGCTTGCGAGTAAATATGTGCATAAATATCACCGAGAAATCACAGGAACAGATGCGGAGGATAAAATAAAGACTGCAGTCTTCCAGGCCATTAATACGGTTGTTTCTATTGACAAATAATGAAAGACTGTGAGCCTATTTGGTTTTTGTAGCATCATTTTGTGATGTCATCAAAAATGCAACAGAGCAGGGGCTATTTGAGTCGAGCTAATTAAAACACACATAAACAAACTTGGCAAAAATTACAGGCCGGCGTGTAAACTAAACCTGTCAGGACGCGGCCCTCCAGGAACAAACCTAAAAAGAGAGAGAGCGAAACTATATTTAATTATAATGTATATTTAATTATACATTATAATATATATATATATATATATATATAAAGTCTGTTTAATTAAATATACGGTGTGAAACCGTGGCAACGTAAAGACTGACTCTGGAGAGAGAGAGAGGGAGAGAGTACCGAGTAACTGTACAATATAACGAATGAACACAAAATCTCCTTGAGGTTGTCAGTAATTGGAAGCCAGGGATGTCGTGGTCTGCATATTTTGCCAAAAGCATAACAGACTTTATTAGGAACCATAAAAACACCATTAAAATTCACAACTCAGGGTGCCAGGCCCTCGAGACTGATGAAACACTACCGTTCACTGAAAGTGACCATATTCTATCACTCCTTCATCTTTGTCTCACTGTGGTTATGTTCTCCACCTCATGCAACTAGTTAGTCAGCGCTTAACCCCTTACGGTTTGATCTTCTGTACTGGCTATGAGGAGAGAACAGGTGATTTTTCGGTGATTTTTCGGTTGGTTGAAGGTCTCTTCATCTTTTATAGCGATAAGTGGTCTAAATATATTAAAATCTTCTGTGAAAAGTCCAGGACCATAAAACGGTCCAAAGACAGTGACAGGATGTCCAGCTTGCCTGTCAAACTATATGTGTTCATTTGTGCTGGAGGAGGCATGGCTTCAGAGAGCGCTCTGAATGGAGGGCGGGATCTTATGCTTTCAAAGCTAGCTTGCTATTGCTAGGCTCTCTGAAACTGCTTACCAATCCTTTAACAATAGATCTTTGTACTTACTAAGTGCCGTATTTCTCCAACACTTGAGGCAAGAGCAAAATTATAGCTACTCAAATACTTTAAGTCAACATGAAAAGATAGTATTAGTTTTCCCTGTTCACTCGACCTTGATTACATTAGCATTGCGCAAACATTATTTCAGAAGCACAGAAAGTCATTTCATTTTCATTAAACCGGTGATATTAATTTTTTTTTTGATGTTTTTTTACTGTCCCGTAAGACCAGGTGCTTTTATAAAGAAATTAAACCGTGTCAATTGTAATATCATGCTGACACAGTAATGTATCAGTACGGCCTATAGAGACACGCCCCCAAAGCTTGGTGCACATTTACATGGACACACCCTTTATTTCCTATTTAGATCAATATTCCATTGCAAGTGTCAATTTACAGTCAAAATAAAGTATTCATAGAAATGATAAATCCATTAGAGACAGACATTTAAAGCAGAGAGTGAAAGAGAGGCCCAGAGAGAGAGAGGGAGAGAGAGAAACGACAGGTGAGAACCAGAGAGCATTTGCAAATCTTTAAATCACTCATGATAAGAATAAACAGGATCAGTGATCAGAATCTATATACCAGAGCATGTGACCCCAAGGTCAAACGTACACATCTGCAGCCTTGGCCCCCGTTCTCAATTATTCAAACAAATTTGTGCGGAATACTCATGACAAAGACAGGGAACATGTTATCCTTGTACCGATATCTTTTTTTTTAAACCAATACATCTTGTAGATTCATCTTTACATGTCCTTGGTCCTTCTTCAATAAAGTCCTTGATTGCAGGTGCTAAGCGCAAGTATCTCCCAAAAGGTCCATTCACGGTGGATGTTCTCTGTGAGGAGTTTGTGATCTTTGTTTCAAAGGTGGGCACACAGTCTTCTCTGTTGGCTTAGCTGGAAAGCACGCCAAACGTTCCTCCGGCTGAAGCTCTCAAAGATCTCAAACTCTAAACTGAAACAGTCGAGGTGGGTGATGTCATCGTTTTTCTAAGAAGTGTTTTCGAGGTGCCCCCCTGCTGTGATAAGAGGGGGTGGCGGCGACCACAGCTGGGGCTTAATGACCTGCATGTACCTGTAGAGATGCTTGACTGACTGTAACCATGGTGCGCGGCTTCCATTTCCTGTTTGGGGGTGATGGGGAGTGAGGCAGTTGATATCTTTAGCGCTGAGATGAGAAGATGGACACGAATGTATGGGGCCGAGGGATGATTCCGGTTTGGCGATGTTCTCGTGAATAGCACAAAACCTGAGTGCACACACACACACACACACAAAGATAAAGATGGTGAGGACATTAGCAAAATGCATTTTGCAGCATGATCAAAGGACAGGAAAAACAGCACGCTGTAGCATTCCCTGCCTCGTTCTTTCATGTTTGTTGCTCTTGCGCTGTTTTGTTTGTGTTTACGTAGTGACTGATGATTTTTATACATCACAGCGTTCTGAAGAGCCAGCGCTTTGAAAGGCACACGCGCTTTTGAAAAGGTAAATGGCGCAGGGCGAACTGCGTTCTTTTGCAGGAGAACCTTGATATAATGATAATTTTGTTACACGAGGGCTTTGAAACGCTGCCACGTACATCTTGTGGCCCTGTTTTTCTTTAAAGCGAAAACGATGCCACCCACTGCTCCTTTGAGTGTTAATTCACGATCAATTAGAATTAACATTGAATATGTAAATGTATGTTGTCCGTACACCAATCAGAATCATTTCCCCTGAGCATGTGCCTAAATAATCGCCTGTTTCAAAATCATGCCTCACTGCACTTCTCCATAATCACATCACTTCTACCCAAGTGCTTAATTAATCCATTTTTTGGGGCTTTACTGCTGTAATATGTTTGCAATTTCATTTTAAAAACCGTACACTCTTTTCGGTGCTCACACATTGTTTGACATTTTAAATCATTTGTAATTACTAGATGAAGGATTTAAAAGTCATTATGGTTCGCGTCGTCTCACTCATCAATCATTCAGACCAACTCTGAACCAGTTTAACCGATTGACTAAAGAGATCTAACCAGACATCAGAACATGTGCACTATCTAGCCAATGCAATGTTGACTATAGAGTTTTCCATGACTTGTCAGGCCTGGAAAAAGCAATTATTTCCAGGTCTTCCATGATGGCGATGAAAAATTGAGATCCGCTCAAGGCTGTCCAAATAACAACCCCTCAAATTCATCGTTCATAAATAACTTGGAATTGGGATTTGTGAATCTGATATTCCCCGTGCCTCCTGAATCAAACTTTAATGCACTTCATATGTAATTGCCAAAATCAGAAAACAATTTCAAACCTTACAGTTCTTCTCTAAATAAATATTTATGCGTTCTCACTTTCCACTTTCTCCATCTGGCTGTAATTACCTCTGAATCATGCAGTTTTCTCCTGAGGGTGGAGGACACAACATGCTGGAAATGTAGATAATGTTGGCATTCATTCTACCAGAGGAGTAATGCAGAAGCGTCATTTCCTTACACTGTACCGCCGTGAAAGCTAACAAAGCGCTAAAAGTCAGAATCCGAGCACAACTCTGTTTCCCTCTGAGACGGTTCCACAAGTCTTCTCACCGGACCTTTTATAACAGCGTCTTTCAATAGAAACCCCTCCCTCATGACTAGTTTTTTAATAGAGTGCTTTTCCTGTGCAGAAATAAACAGCGTTTACCTCGGTATAGCTTTGACAGTTTGAATGACACTTTACTGCCGTTGAAAGTCAATGTTTCCCAATGGACAATTTTTACTAAACGAAAACAAAAAAGTTGTTGTGTTATAATAACAATATTCAGCGTTTCAATCTAGCAGTTAATGAAATGAATCGAAGAATATTGCTTAAAAATCCCCTAACTGACAGGTGCTAATTGCTTCACGGATTAACATAAATTTATGCAAATTTTTGTCCTCGCAATTTCCCTCCCGCTCCGTGAAACTCTAGTCGCTCCCCAGCCATGAACGCTCACCGGGAATCGCTCAAAGCAAGCCGGTAAGACAAACAACAGCTGGCATGTAAATATATCTTGTTATATCTTGTTAAATACAACCGTATCTCCTTCTATGTTGTCGTCGCACCATCTGCGCCGGGGCGACTACTGAGGGAGAGCGCGAGGGATTTCGGGTTTCTGCTCACGTCCCCAACCATCATCATCTCCTCTCATCTCTTGATCCGCAGCAAACCCGGCGCCCCTGATTGCCCTCTAATCCGGCTCCGGCCCTTCCGCGGATCAGGTGCGTCAGTGCTAACACAACTTCATCAGCGCCGCCGGTGCACGATTGGCTGGTTAAATGATAAGGTTTCCACTCCATTCTGCTCTGCTCTTGTTCCACCTCTGTCGCCGCCATCTGTCACGACACCTTAACAGCGAGCGCTAGCTGCAACAGCAAAACGCTCCGTAGCCGTTCTGCTCCGGTTGCGCTCCGTGTCATTGCATATTAGATTTAGAGACGTGCGATGATGGCTTACTAAAGAGCAACACACAGAGCAAGATAAGAAATAATCTGATTGGAGCTCCACTCACCTCCTCACGGCAATCTGAAGTCTTTTAAGATGGCTCCTTGGGCAAAGGCTGTAATAAAGAGAAGAAAATATTCGTAAGATGTTTGGTTGGGAATTTGTTCTTGCTGAAAGATTTCAGTGAATGCATCCATGATAAAACAAAACAGACCAAATTACTTGTATACATATACAAATGCATGTATTTGTACAGTATAAATACATCATCATGTGTGTTCTCTGGGAATTAAGTGTTGCTAACTGATGTATGCTCACTAAACGGAATCATATCACTAAACGACAGAACAATGTTATCTAAAAAACGTGCGACTTGAACTACTATTGTACTGTTGAACTTTTCAGAAAGTAGCTACATTACCCAAAGTATCCGACTACATTAAAGTTACATTGGAGAAATCTTCAACAAACCAATACGCTGAAATGAATCAACACCACTTGATATAAAAGGGAATTTGATATAAAAGGGACTGCATTTGCTTACGTTGTAATGTTGTGTAATACAGTCACATAAAATACATTTTTATCACGTCACACTGCTGCGTGTTGGAAAAAGTAACGTTACCCCTTGACATGAACTTCACGTGTGCAAAAACACATGATCACGTGTGAAAAACGTTTCACCACATGAGATTCCCATCGGATACATTTCTGTAAGGCACCAGATAGTTTTGAAAAGCTACCATTACCTACTTCACTATTTTAAAGCCCTGTCATGCTACTGAACATGTACTAAAGTTAGCAGCATCTCTGCTTTTAGTTAGTCACTGCTTCACTGTCGACTGTGCTTATGCGAGTCCTCTGCCGCCTGGTTCATGCTCTGAAACTGTATTCTGGACTTCCTCGTGCTTATTTGAAGCCTTAACTCTCCCAAACTTTCCACTCGCTTGTTCAATATTTTATAAAACCTCTTAACCCCATGAAGACATTGAGTCCTTGTTGGCAGGATCTGGTACTTGGATTCGACACACTCATTGGCATACAGAAGGAACTCTAAGCTACTGTTGGCACACGTGCTGACGGACTTATCATAGTGTTGTACACAATGGTGTTAACAGTGCCCACAGACTCAACAGGCAGCACTGGTGTCCCAGTGCCCGCTCGCCCGTATGTCGCCCCGCCCTTTACGTCTGGCATTTTCCGTAAACCATCTCACGCAGCGCGTCTGATCTGTCCCACCTCTCCTCAAACATGTCATCTAAATGCTAAACATTCATGCTGTATTGTTAACAAAACAACAACAGTAGCAAAAACTAGAAATGCAGTAAAAGCAAACAACAGACGCCGGGAAATATTCGTTTTTAGATTGGATGTCTTCCGATTTTGATTCTTCTTCTCCAAGCTTCAAGAAAGATTATTGTTCTCCTCCAGATGTGAGGAGAATTTCGAAAGCGCTATCGCTTGAATAAAATCGCAGCCAATGGGAAACGCAACAGATATTTGGCGCACCCACGACTCGCTTGTAAGAAAATCATTTTGAGGGAAGCGCTCGTGATTGCGCGGGGCCGTCGATGAGGAGAAACTCCCCTGTGCTGTATTCCCCACTCCATATTGATTTGGTGACACCAACACTGAGGGCAAACTGCTGAGGCTGCGACTGTGGGAGGCACAATTAACCACTGGCGCTAATTAATGGGCTGCAAAGGTGAATGCGGTCTGCTGTATGTGGGGGGAATGAGATACAGAATACAGAAAAACAGAACGAGACAGAACGAGGCGTGAGGGAGTAGCTATTGCTGAAAACAGTCGTCTGAAACAGCTCTTTTGTCCGCGTGACCGCAGGGGACCGAGTTCTGCTACTGTACTGTAAGTGTCGCACGGCATTAGTCTACAAGAGGAAGACAAAGAGTATGTAAACCTGCCTGCTAGCGCAGACACCCAGATTACAAATGTGTGCTTTGGTAATTGAGTGGATTAGCCATCATTAGCACAAATGACGCTACTGCTGCAGGTGCTAGCATCACAGGAGGTAAAAAGTGCTTAATGGGGACAATATTATTAACGGCAACAACATTTTGTCTCTAGTAAATACAGTTCTGTCACATCTTTTATAATGTAAACGTTTAATATATACACACACACTTGTTTTTATGCCTTAAGGGGACTTTCCATAGACATAATGATATTTATACTGTATATAATAGAATATACAAACTGTATATTCTATCTCTTAACCCTCACCCAACCCTAAACCCAACCCTCACAGAAACCTTTCTGCTTTTTTACATTTTAAAAAAAGCATCATTTAGTGTTTCATAATCAGTTTCCCTCTTGGGGACCGCTGGCTTGTCCCCACAATGTAGGTGTGTGACTTTTACCATTCTTGTGGGGACATGTGGTCCCCACAGTGGTAGATAAACAACCACCCACACACCGATATGTGTGTGTGTATATATTTATATACAAAGCTAGTTTTGGCTGATCAAACCGGTCTCCCTGCCTTTCCAAACTACACTAAGCTTGTTATTAGACTGTTCTAGACTGGCAAAAAATGCCTACAACCAGCAAACCGGGTTTAATCATTTTGTTTCCCCAGGAGGGACTGAATGAATGCGGCTGCTCAACCTCATGCCGGTTTGGCAGAGATGGGTGATCTTGTAACCGTAGGAGGTTTGCATTAACAGACCCGTGTTAGTCTCGTTTCCACGGTACCAGCAGGAGCTGCTACTGCCTAAATTAAACACAGTTCCACAGGCCCTGCAAGACAGGCGGCAGGGGCTGATCTTCAAACTGGCCTCGGCTGGATTTTGAATTTAAGGATTGATTAATCTCCACCAGTGGCTGAAAGAGGAGCAATTAATGCAATTATAAATCACCGACTAAACTGCAGGGATGAAGCTGATGGGCAAATATAGTGTTTTTTGATGGAGAAGTCTTTGAAAATGGTGGCTAAACTTCAACTGTAGGTGAATAGTTGCAGACATCCCTGCTAACAATTATAGGCTGTAAGAACGTTTCCCTAACGTTTCCTTTAAGTAACAAAAAAGGTTAAAATGTTATTTTGATTGCTCTAGGAATATTCAAAATATCCAGTTTTTTAGATGTTGTATTAACATTCTTGCTTAATTCTAAGAATGTTATTCAAACATTTTTTAATTCTGTAATGTTTTCAAAACATTCCACTAACAATGTAAGAATAATGTTTTTGATATATATGGTATATAACATTAAAAAGCTCTACTAACATTACTGCAACGTTTTTCGAGAACCTTAAGAGAACGTTTAGAAAATGTTGGTCAACGTTCTGAGAACGTTTCCTGTTGACTGTGCTTTTTCAGGACATGTCAGTAGAGTGAAAATCAAAAGGAGGCTAAATTCTCCTGATGCATTTGGCCCTTTTTAAGGTACCACTGGGGTTCTCGGTCCCAATGGAACCAGGGTTCTTCTCTGGCCTTCATCTGGTTCTTTGTTCTGTGCTTTTGTTCTTTGATTTATGGATGACACAAGACTCCTGTGACAGATTAACAAGTTCAGAAGGAAATACTAAATACATATTAATAAAGCAAATCTATGTTAATATGTGAGGGCCAAAACAGGGCCAGATGTGTTCCTCATGTAAAAAAATGGAGAAACAATTCTAGCAATAGCCTTTCTATGTGTTTCTAAGTGTATTAAGAAAACTTTTTATATATTAATACATTAATGATCAGATTACATTATAATCATATCAAAAACCTGTCGAGAAGTGAACATGCTATGAACAAGTTATTGGGCCTCCAGATTATGATCACTTCTTAAAATGTCAACCCTGTTATCATGATTTTAAATAACATACATTGATCATTAAACATTTGTAGAAATATCACTGTATTTCTTTTCTTAAGAAGCACATTGTGATGGGTTATTATACATGAATGTTTTAAGATGACAATTTATTAACACTTACATATAAACACATGATTTGAATGTTTACAATTAACTTATCTTTAAGGTCCCAGAGCTATTATACTGTACAATGATCTTATTAACAATCGAAAACCACTTGAACAAACTAGAAAAGGCACTTGTTTCAAGAAATAGCCAATAAATTGTCATAGAGGGCTGTTCGTTTCATCTTTTGGTATCAGAAGGTGCAATAGTGTGTTTGAAATATCTGTTTCCATCAAAACATTATTAAAAAACATCTCCCAAAGATTTACTTTGGAAGACGTTTCGAATGAATTCTTCACCCTGTTGGTTATCCTTCAGAAGCGTGTGCACGGCATTCTCTGTTATGCTAATCTGTTTTTAAAAAGTTCCAAAATTGTAGCACTGGCCTCAAAGAAAAGAACATTGTAAGACGTCCTCTGATCAGCGCCCGATAGACCCACAGCGAACAACTCCAAAACATGCCTCTGGGAAACGCAACGCCCTGCATGCGGGATGCAAAAACGCTAGTTCAAAGAAATGCGATGGCAATCCTTCAGATGGAAAATAGCCCAAACGTGGTTTAACTGACGGGCGGCTCGCTGAGAGAGACTTCTGACAGGAAAGAGAAAGACCCAAAGCATAAAGGATTAAGGTTTAAGGGTGAAAATGGCCGAGAGTGTTAAAACGAGAAGAAGAGAGAGAGAGCGGAAGAGAGATTTATGATAACAAGAAACGTTCTCAGAAAACGCAAAGAGCAAAACAGCAAGTTTAATTCGGTGAAACCTTAACGAGGCGTTTTGTATCTGTCTGTTAGCAGAATGAACAGAAACGGCACATTTACACAAAATTGCCAGTATTACGGTGAGCTGAAATACATGGAAACATTTCGATATTGATTTCGGTCAGTGTTGATGAAGCAATTACTCGTAACGATCTCTCAAGCACCAAACACACAATGAAACGCGCAAGGACCTGCTCTGTTTTTAACACTGAAACCTTCACACTGCCTGCCGTACAGCTGCCTTAATAAAATATTAATACTACATGATGGAATAATTGGACAACAACGTAAATATCTGTACAAAGGTTTTATTTCTCAGAGATCTGATGGAGATCTCGCTTGTGTCTCATTTCGGTATCGACTTTGTCACGTTTCTCCTAACATTGAGTAATAAAAACGGAAACAAATGAGACAATTGTGATAATATGTTTTATCGAATATGGAGTCTCCATTTTATCTCACTGCTGGTAAAGGGAGAAATATTGGAGATATTAAAGAGATCTTAACTAGGGTTTAATCTTTCCTATGGGAAGCAACAGGACAAGATTTTATTGGGTCTTTGACATTAATACATGTGCATAGCACTATTTTCTTACTGGCTTACAGTATAGAGTTATACATTTGATCAGTAGGTGTGTTCCCTGGGAATCAAACCCACGACTCACAATATACAGATTTATGAGATGGAAAACTAGAGAGAGAGAGAGAGATGATGCAGCCTCTGGCATTGTTAACCATATTCTCTATCATACAGCAGAACTTATAGACGCAGTTATGTAATTCTGTATTCTTTACACACTTTATGAAAAGTTGTTTGCAGGTTGCAAAGCGTACAAAAGGAAGAGAAAGAAACGGGTTTAGGCATTATAAGAATGTATCACAATGCCGCAAGTGGAGTTTAAAAACAAAATGGTCATTTTGGAAAACGACAGCTGCTTTACACTCTTAAAATGGTGCTTCACGATGCTATAAAGCAAATTTTGGCTGAACGGTTCCATAAAGAACCTTTAACATCCAAAAAAGTGGTTGTTGTTTTGTAATTTCAATGGTTTATTTTAATGGTTCTTTGGGGAACCAAAAAAGGTTCTTCTTCAGGATCACTGTATAGAACCTTTTAAGAACCTTTGTTTTGAGAGTGTACGGATAAGCACTAATCTCTCAGTAATTTGGTTCGTGACGCTTATTTTCTGCTTGTGATTTTTTGAGGTACTGCAGTAATGTTTGAGCTTTCATTATTGAGTGTTACATATGTGTGTATTTGTGCTTTTGGTAATTGTTTACTGATTATGCGCAACCGAACGAACACAAAACAGCAAAATTGGCCTTTTGCTGCGAAACTAAAAGTGCAATAATTAGATTTTGCTGTATATAATTAAATGATAAGAAACTAATAAAATCACATCCGTCAAGGGCTTTACGAAACAGTTTACAGCTCAAGGTTTGATAGATTTAGCACGAGTCCACCGAGACTACGAGTGTTTCTTTTTTATTTTACTAACACCGTGCCACTTCAATTACAAAAAACACCCCACGCTGGCACTCCACTAATGTATTTCTCTCAATTACCAATAAAGGCGCACACCGCGGCGTCGCATCAGCCTCTTTGAGCACCAGGAGCCGAATTTGGATACGACCCCCTCCCCTCTCCATTTCTCGCGAACGAAGCCACACGGAATCAAATCAGCCGACCCGCGGCGCCGCACGCACGTCTCCGTAAATGTATTCAATAAGGAGAAGAGAGAGAGGTCGAAAAGGCTACAGACTCTTAAAGGATTGCCAATGCTCCAGCGTGTCAGATATTTAGTGGCCTCTAACAGTGCTGGTGTGTGCAAGCGGAGGCGGATGTGAGCGGAACCGCGCGGGGGGGTGGGAGGGAAGGGTCTTGTGGATGAGACGCAATGTTTGGTCTGACCCTGTCTGATCACGGATCTGTCGCAGCCGGTCTCACTGAGCCCGAATGAAACGCCTGGCTGAAGACGACCACTTCATTCCAGCGCACCGCTCTTCCGTTCTGTCCTTAATGATGACCGTGCACTGAAGGAAAAATGTCATTACCGGAACAGAGCGAGAGAGACAATGGAGACAGATCGAGACCGAGAATGACATGGGCTAAAAAAAGTAAAGTAAAGCGCGGAGAGGAAAAGCAGAAGTGTGGGTTTTGTTTTAATACAGCTGAGGGGATTATCCCTGTTTAAACCAGTCTAACATGATTTGCTGGTTTAGCCTGGTCAAGCTGACCAGTGTCTAAGTTCCCAAAACTCCTCTAAAACTAACCAATAAACAGGAAATCAGCAAACCCAACCTGATCTCACAGGAAAACATGACTATTTTATGTGTTGCCGATTTCGAATAAATTCGTACAATGTGAAGCTTACAAAAATGTATGTTTTTTTTAGAAAAAAAACAAGCATGGAGGTCCACACCAGCAGGTTGTACGAAAACGTGCATTTATATAAATGTATATGAATTAGCCATCAATTCACTAATGAATTGCCATGAGATTGTGATGGGACTGGTCTCTCCAGTCAAGTGTTTGTCTTCGGTTTAGCAATGCTGAAAACAATCTGGTTATGAGATGCTAATAAACTAAACTTGACTTTTAACGCTTACCCAGTGAGGGTAAATAATGGACCGGTGCTTTGTGAAACACTTCCAGTATATAATTGATCCATCTGCTTTGTATATTAATAAACACTGAGCATAATCACATGCCCAAGTTAACAATCAAATGCCAACATTATATAACCCTGTAAAATCAAACGCTGAGGATTTTACTCCATCTGTGACGGCTTTGAGTGCTATATTATGCTAATGTGCAGCTAACACAAGGAGAACACTAAACTATAATGCTAACTTAAACCCATCATGTTCACCTGTTTACCTCTAGTCACAAACCATCAGACTGCCAGTCTGTGATTGTGACGTTCTTTAATGGTTCTTGACAAATGTGTTCTGACTTCTCGGCTGAGCTGCTGACGTCAGAGATCCTGTCACCTGTCTTAAAGCGGAGTATGTTTTAAATCCTGTGCTAGGCACAAATGTAGGCAAATTCTCTCATTATTCAAAGTGTTCATTCTAAGAACTGTGATTATTCTGCAGTTATTTAATGCGTGCTCTTCTGGAGCTAATAAAGTTCAAAATCTGATTTATACTGCTTAAATAACCAACACTGGGGTAAAACCAAAGGGAGTTCATGCAATTTATTCACCAGAGGCTTTTAAATTACAGCAAACATGCAGAATCTGTAATTAGAGTATAAAACAGCTAATTAACTTCAGTTACTTTAATAAGGCATAAAAACTAACATTGGATTACGTTTAGATTACACATAGAAAAGAAACCAAGTAACTCATTCTAATTACCGGCCTGTTTTTTATTATTACTGCTTTATAATACAGAATATATGTAACGTTTTATAACATGCAACGCAACCAGTAAAAGCTCCCATTATAACCATTAGAAGCGGTCATGCTTCCCCAAGAAGTTAGGGTGGCCAAACAAATGAATTGCTATTGCTATTAAAATGGCTGCTGCTTTTTACGGTAAAAATAAAGACAGAAAATGATATAATAGTCTTACGCTCTTCACCAGCCACCTGAGCTGTGATGTCACATGCCATCAGACAGAGACCGATATCAATCTACCTGACTGTTAAAAGGGCCCTTCAAAAAACAAAGAAATAAAAACAAATAAAAACTAGCAGGGAAACGCTGTATACAACGCTGCAGAAAAACTGCAGGAGACAGAGAGACATCTGATTTAAAAAACATCCATTATTTACATTTAGCTTTACTTTGAGGCATTAAGCAGCTGCTTTTATCCAAAACGACATTATAAAAATCATGAAGCTACGCAATGCATATTTCATCCAAAATTCTCCCGTTATGTTTTGGCCTCGTGGTCAGCTGGTACGGTAGGTTTAATGTAGACAGAGAAAGTGGTTCACTGTTATGAAAATCTATTGTGGTCTTTATGTGTCAAGAAAGATAGAACGGCACAAGGGCAAGAACAGATTTTTTGTGAACACTATTTCTTTAAGAGCCTATTACGAGTCGTTCACCCCATCCTTCCTCCTGCAGGGGCGTTCTGCTTGAAACACACAACATGACAGCATGACTCAGTGTTTCCTGGGCTATTGTCTGAGGGCGAGTTCACGTGCCGCCCACCCCCTCTAAACCTCCTCTCCACAGCCTCTCAACACACGGCAGTAGCAATCCGCACCCTCGCCTTCTTTGTTTACTAATCACATTCCTCTATGTGCATATCGCAACGGCGTGTGCCATGCCAAAGCGATGGACTCCTGAGACGATGCCGAATTTGAACCTTTCTGCAGTTCACTAGTGAAGACAAATGGCCGGCGTGTTTGGGGGCCTCGTGAGTGATCTGTATTAATGCCTGGCAGGCATTCGTCATGCTGCATATGCTAACTCCATTAGCGGGTCAGAACCTGGCTCGGTCTGAACCCCCCGCACCCCGGGTGGGCTGGTATATAAATATGCAGGTGCAGAAGCATGCAAGTGTATGTGTGTGTGTGTGTGTGCATGCAACAGCAGCACATCCGCGCATGTTGAGCACGTAAAGAAATATACACGCTCCTGTTCCATGTTTTCGGCGTCAAGTCTGTGACATACAGCACTCTGTGCTTTCTGGGCCTTCTGTTGCCATGGTTTTGTCACCCCAGGATGCATCTGATATTTAGCTATCTTTACGTAATAAGGATACGAAAATTCTGTCACATCCATGCATGACACACGCATGCAATGCAATACTGCTGCGAGTGTCAGCACACTGACAAACGTCATTCTGCTACAATCTATAACAAACACACTGAGGACTTAAAATAAGTTACCATGCACCAGGAATGTAGTATTTTCAAAACATTATAATAGCCATTAAACAATCTGTTGCGATCGGGTATATTTGTATAAAGGTTCGTCAAAACGGTCAAATAACAAACAAACTGTTTCCTGCCTAGCGAACGCATTACAATTTCATACCACTCGAATCATTCCATAACCTTTCTTATCTCACAAAATAATAAACCATCTGTTTCTTATTACAGGTTTGCTCATTTACAACGTCCTTCACCTGCTAATCATACTATGTAGCAAATTTCCTGCTAGACCTCAGAATAATGGTCATAACCACTTATCCAGAACATTATGTGCAGTCCTTCTCCACATAAGAACAGCTGTCTCAAATCTACAAAAACCTTCTCTGCTGACACTGTAACAATTGTAGCACAATTCAGTTGACCGAAAATGAGCAAACTGTAAATGAGCATACTGTAAACGTGCATACAGCTTTTCTGTAGCTCAGTGGTTAGAGCATGGCGTTAACAACGCCAAGGTCATGGGTTCAAGCCCAGGGATTGCACATTCTCAATGTATAGTGATCAATGTGTAGTATAATGCAATGTAAGTCGCTTTGGATAAAAGCGTCTGCCAAATGCCTAAATGTAAATGTAAATGTACTGTAAACGAGCATACTGTAAACAAGCATACTGTAAATGAGCATACTGTAAATTATTATACTGTAAATGATCATACACACGCCTCACAGAGGCGCACACATGCTAAACACAAATACCCACACCATATGAGCACACAAATGGACATTATATTCATAATCACACGCAGACATAAACATGTGTACACACACTTTTCAAGCCAATACACACTCATATATGTAACCAACCCCTATGCAAACTCGTCTCTGCTGTCAGACTGGATTATATGCTGCTGGAAACAGGGGCATGAAATCTGTGGCAGCTGCCCCAGGCTGTGAGACACAAGGCTGTGGGCTCACTCGGATAGCCATACACACACACACACACACACACACACACACGGCTACACAATCTCACACACACAAACCAAACAGACAGCAGACAGACACACAAGAGTAACAGTTAGAGAGAGAGAGAAAGTGACAGAGAGAGTAAAGGACAGACTGGTGTGACACGCGTACCTGAAATAGCATCAAAATTAAGACAGTCTTGCGCGCACCCCATTTTGTCTCCGTAACCCGACGCCGTTTTGAGTGACACAGGTTACTCAACAAAAATACACTTGATAAAAGATTATGAGGAAATATTGGAATGTGCCCTAAATATCCACACGGCCGCAAAAACTTTCTCACCCTTGAAAACGCAAAGATCGACACCTCTAACCCGAGCAGACGGCACTTGTTTAATATGCCGCTCTGTTTTTTTCTTTCGTTTTCCCCTGAAGACACCCTGTAATTCAGCATAATTGCTCCTTGTCATTTTGTGCAAAGCAACTCGGAAAACAAAATGACTCGTGACATTGTGGGGCGGACGTCTGCAGGGTCAGCACGGACCAAACACCGCCTGAGCTCAGCACTTACGCCCGTGATGTACGCGACACATCGCGAACGACCAATCACCTCACAGATCCAAATGTATCTCCTGTAGAGCGACTCGCACAAGCAGGGTCCCATCGAGAAGACAGGTTTGTTATTAGAGAGAACTAAATGATAATGAAATGCTCAAATCCTATTGGACCGACTGCTACTGGGTGTGCTTTAGGGCTGTTAATTATTTACAGTTTTAATCACACTAATAATGATGTGTTGATTAAATAAGTTATTCAGACAAAAAAATGCTATAAAATGGGAAAAACTCACACGACATTCGTTTGACAGTCAAGTTTTTACACTTCATTAGCCATAAGATTAGCACTAGCTTACGGTTCACAGCACTGCGTTTTAAAAGCTGCAATCTGTAACTTTTGCCTCTCTACCGCCACCTCTGTTGAAACATACAATTGCAGTTTACTTTATATACTTTTCATTACGTACGTTGAAGTCAAATGAAGCCAAACTGACATTTCCCATGAAACCGGACATAACTGCTGGTACTAGAGTCCCTCGTATCACTCCACAATGTCTTTCTTCTCACGTAATAGAATCATTTCCAGTCGAATCAATATTTCATGTGCATTTATTTATTCGTTTGGTAAGTCGGTCATGTGGTACAGTCGGTCACAATCGCAAGGTAAGTCTTTCATGTTGATACGAGACCCCTGCGCTTTGCGTGGGGGACCGGCTCAACCTGGTATTGCTTATTTTGAGATAATGACTGGCTTGCCCTGTATTGTCTCTTACATAACGCCTTTCATCAAAACATAATAAACAAACATTATATAACGCATAAGAAAACAGCGACTCATGCACAGTCAATGTGATTATAGATGAAACGGCTCTAATGAGGCTTCTATCAATATGAACGCTCATTCACTAACGATCTGTTTTGCATTACTGTAAATAAAGAATTATTGTTTGTTGATGAAATCATGATAAAACGTGACGCAATATTCGCGACGTGTATACATATAAACGTTACGAGACATTCGCCGGGAGCAAGTCTAACATTATGCGGCAGCTACAATTCGCAGAATGAATGAAATGTTACAGGGATTTGAAACACGGTCTTACCGTGACGGTTTTAATCCGACCGCCGTCTTTGGTGCAGGTCCAACCAGAGCGATTGTAGAGCAGCCCGCACACCTCTCCCTCTGAACACGGAGTCATCTCGCACCACTGCTTGCTTTTCACTATCCGAGCTACAAACACACACAAACACACACACACAAACACTGGTGAGAGGGTTTAGTTTTGTGGCAACCATGCATCAAAGCTGCAATCCGCAACTTTCGCCTCTCTGTCGCCATCTCTGTTTGAACCATAAAATTGCAGGTCACTTCACGTACTTTTCATTACCTACGTTGAAGTCAAATGGAGCCTAACTGACATTTCCCGAAAATCAGACCCGACAGCTCAAATGATTAATTGGATTGTTATAAACGTACATCAATGTCACATATTTACTCAGTAACTGATTTTTGTTCATTGTTTAACAAAAAGTTACAGATTGCAGCTTTTAAATTTGACAACAGGACTATATATATATATTTCAGTCTTGTATATAATAAGTATTCATATTCAATAAAACCTGAAACATTTACATTTAGGCATTTGGCAGACGCTTTTATCCATAGCGACTTACATTGGATTATACTACACATTGATCACTATACATCGAGTATGTGCAATCCCTGGGTTCGAACCCATGACCTTGGCGTTGTTAACGCCATGCTCTAACCACTGAGCTACAGGAAAGAAACATCACAAACATCAATAAATAGCAATAAAATGTTGTTAATTCTGTGAGGTTTTGTGGAATTAGATGGTTTAACTGTCAAACATTTTACCTTCTTTAATACCATCACCATAATAACAATTTGGAAACATTACCACACTGTAATGTTTTTAAAAGTTGGTAAGAAGTTATTAAAATGATTTTTAGTATACACTCAAGCTAGCTTTTAAACGTTAGCCCGTCAGTGCTTCCTGCTCGTTTTATTGCCATTGTGTAAGCAATAAAATCATAATTAATGCCTGAACATTTTGTTATAGATTTTGGTTCACGCAAACCTTTAAAAGCAGCCATCCAGAAACAAACCAACCTTCAAATTCAACATAAAAAATGGATTTGTGTATGAAAGTGGATTCGAGATTATGGCGAAATCATGCATGTTTCAGTAAGCAGCCCGCAGGCCTCGACTTGCATTATCTTCACCTCGTAGAACAGAGAGCTACACCAGACGTGTGTACGGACTGAAGTTCTTGTTTCTCTGCTCTTGTTTGCTCAGTACATCCATGCTCAACTCCATAAACCCCTGCTGCTGTGTGCTTCAGACACAGATCAACCAGCAGTGAGACGCTGGTGGAAACAAAACAGGTCAAAGGAGGCTGTGAGGCATCAAACAGTCCAACAGCAGCACAACATCTTTGTGTCTTCCTCTTATGTACACCAGAAGAAAAGATCTGGTCTGAAGAACAGGAGGAACTCTCTAATACAAACAAGAATAATTGCTCCTAGACAACACTGGGAGCGAATCAAACTTCTGGCTCACAGAAACAGTTTGTTCTTTTGAGGAAAAGACCTCAGTGATCTCACATGTGTCTCATCTAGTTTCAGAGAAGGTCTCGCAATCTCACAAGCTGTGCTCAAAATACCAGTCTGCCATCCAGTCAGAGACTTCAATATGAACATTTCTCATAAACTTCCACCGAGATCAAATTATCTTTGGTATCCACATTCGTTATATCGTTCTAGACTCTCCTGACTCATTTATTTCTATTTCATTTCTCACAAGGAGTTTTGGGAGAAACATCTAAAACAAAGTTAAAACTTTGATGAAACACACAGCAAGTGAGAAATCCATTAATCCATTAAAAACCCAGAACTATTCAAATCCCAGATAAACTAGAATCTAGGTCAACTCTAGGCATTTAAATGTTCACAAAAGGTGACTTCACGTACTTTTCATTACGTATGTTGAAGTCAAATGAAGCCCAACTGTCATTTCCAGACAGCTCAAGCGATAAACATAATCATGACTATAAATTAACCATTTTGATTTAGGGTGTGGTAATGACGTCATGTACTTGCTCAATAACTCATTTTTGTTCATTTTTAAACCGACAAAGTTACAGATCGCAGCTTTAATAATCTTGTCCACATAAACTTCTGTTTCTCTTTTTAAAGATTTCTGTCATAAGACGCTTCAGCTATGTTTATAATAATTCCCTTGATCTGAAACACAGCTGGACTCTATATTCAGGGCACTTCTTATGAATATTGAGTGTGATCATTTTTTTTCAAAGCTCTATCACGGAATTTATCAAAGTAAGTGGCTGATGAATCGAAGGATTACGCCTTTAAACCGATACGCAGCGCGAGCCCTGGGCGACCGAGCCAGACTTACAGATCTCATCCAAGTCCTCTCGCCCCCGGAGGGCCAAAAACAATCAAGTTCAGCCCACAACACATAAACAAGCCTCCCTCCGAGGGACAGTATTCAAAAGCACAAATACAGCCAGGCCATGAAGAAAGAGAAACAAAGAGGGCTATAGAAAATCAATGGGCTTAAATGAAGCTGGAACGCTTCAGAGGGTATTTAGTGCAGTCGGTCATGGGTGTCTAAGCCGCGATGCCTCATGCTGAAGTGGATTGTGATGGTAAAGTTCTGGATTGTGTGGGCCAGTCGTCTGATCTCAGAGTAATACAGTATCTGCTGGAATCACACAGATCAATAAACAAGAGACCATGACTGCTCTCCTTTAGCTGGGCTTTGACACTCAGAAGCAGGTTCAGTGGTTTTATGATACACTGCTCAGACACATAAAAACACAATGATCGCTGGGTACAATGTCGAATCTGCTCCCATGTGGCACACCTAATACTTACACTAGTACTATCTGTCTTGACTTTAAATACAATTTTGACCTAGTACTAGTACTACTATTATCAGTCTTGGGTTTAAGTACTAAGTCTTTGACTTAGTACTTAAACTAGTACTATCAGCCTTGAAATGGAAATGCAGGGCATAACACAAAACCAAGAAGATCAAATCTAACGCAAACCTTTAACGTAAACCATGAACGCATGTTTAATTATCATTAATGCACGAGATGCAGATGTACAGCGCGTTTATTCAGTACAGTAAAGAGCTCTAACTAGGCCACACAGGGTGTAGAGACCATGAGATTACAGCGCACACGGAGTTTAGCGGATATTTTCGTACCCTATTTGTTTTATCTGAAGCCTGATGAGACTCTGAGCGGCCCGGGAACACGTGACCTCCTCGCGAGGCGCGTGCCTCCGCTCCAAACTCACTGATCATTAACGGCTCGCAAATACGCCGAACAAGAATAGTCTCTCTTTCAGGGTCACTGTATATGGGCCAGGCGCATGCAAAACCCAGCCAAAACACACACACGAACGCATGAGCGCCACCGCGGAAAACATGGAGACGAGCACAAAGCAGCTCATAACGCCGGACCGCTTCCTATTTCCAGTTTCCTCCGGATAGAAAGAGAAATAGTTTCCAGCTATTGACCAGTATGTGTCTGCTGAGAAGATCTGGTTTTAAAGAAGATAAATCACACACACACACACACACACACACATATGTTGGCATATGTGGTTTATCAGGACTCCCCACAGACATAATGTTTTTTATACTGTACAAACTGTATATTCTATCCATTAACGCTCACCCTACCACTAAACCTAACCCCCACAGAACACAAAAAAAGCATCATTTCGTATGTTTAATAATCAATTTCTCTCATGGGGGCTGCTGGCCGGTTCCCATAATGTAGGTGTGTGTGACTTTTACCATCCTTGTGGGGACATGTGGTGGAAAAACAACACACACACACACACACACACTATTTCCCATGATACCTCTGTTCTGCATCATGACTCAATTCGTCAGTATGTGAGGATGCAACACCTGAGGCTGTGCCATCCAGCACACCTACACTATAAACCCTCACACAGACACCCTGGCAGAGGGACAAGGGCCTCCAGGGACCCGAGCCCCCACGCGCCCTCCCTCTCCCACTGAGACCCTCAGCCATCTGCCCTCTGGACCCATCTGCTACACACAGGTTCTCCTGCAGACAGGCTATAGGCATCTAATGGAACACAATTCAACAGTGGTGTGGGTTTCAGAAATATATTTCCTGTTCATTTTCTCAATTTCATCAAATTCTTCAATAAAGAGCTGTAAGCCTGGAAGCAGCTCCAAAATAACATCACAACATCTGATTGGAAGCAACAAAAAAGTTTTTGAAATCTGACGAAAAAAGACAAACACAAGATTCTGTGATGATGAGAGAATGAATATGACTCATACAAAACCGATAGCATGTCAGGTACAGAACACACGCGCGCACACACACACACGCGCACATCCAATTGCTTTTAAATGTTCATCTTTTAATCATTAATGATTCCTTGACTTCACAGCAAACAGCTATTTTTTCTTTACTGTCCCAATTTTTATGAAGTGCACTGGATATATGATGTTCTACATGTTGCAATAGGCAACAATCATTCTAGGTTTCCACAAAACCACATCCATAAAAATCCAACGATATGATCTGATTGTGTTAAGATTCCAGTTGTCATGGTAACAGGGGTTTCTCTGATTGGTTAATCGTATTTCAGGACTTACAGTAACTTACTGTATGGTTCCAACAGAAGTACATTCCATCGCTTAGCAACCGCGGAACTCGCGTTAGTTCTAGCGTGTTTATACTTTTAAGGTCCCTTTCAGATTTCAGTAGTTTACTACTACTGAATAACGCAGAAGAGTTCGTATGAGGTCTAGGTGGATGGAAGGATAAATGTTTAATGTACATTCTTTGAAGCTGTACCTGTCTCTGAGCGGCGGCCATTATCTAGTGTGTACTTCTCCAGTAAGTGTGTGTGTGTGTGTGTGTGTGCAACAGGTCCTTTTTTAATGGATCCACCTACTAATGGAGCATGAAGGCAGCCGAGAAAGCCAATAAAAATCAATTTCCCACTGCTGTAATTATGGTTCTCTCTTGGTTAATTATTCTGGTCTTGCCGTTTTAAAGTGCTGCTAATGTGCGGCTGAAGAGCTCAGAATCAAACATTACCGAAAAAAACCATCACACTTAAGAAACAAATTACTACCCGATTTTAGGTTGCAAGAACGTTTCCCTAATGTTCCATAAAGTAACAAAAATGTTATTTTGAACGTTCTAGGAATGTTCAAATCGTCCAGCTTTTGGACATTGTATCAATGCCATTGCTTGGTTGTAAGAATGTTATTCAAACACTTAGTTTAACTTGTTATTAGCTTAAAGATTAACACTTTTGAGATATTTATGATACATAACGTCAAAAAACATTCTACTAACATAACTCTAATAATGTTTTTGATAACTTAGCCAACGTTCTGAGAACGTTCCCTGTGAGCTGGGTAACCCCATCTCTCAGAAGGATAGGCTGATCTGGTAGAAATAACAACAACTATCGTCATATATTCAGGTTAACAACCTAAAACTGCTGAAGGCTTCAAACCCCCTGAGATACTCCAGTAATCCAGAGTTCAGTAGAACAGACAGCCGGAGATGTTCCTTCTAAACCACAATGGCTGTCACATTTCAAAGATTCAGGGTTTTCCTCTCTTTAAAAGCTTCAAGTGTCCTTAAGTTTGACAACAGCACAACGTCGCAGACAGAATATTTCTGTACACGTGACAAGTCTAAAGGTTGCGTTACATTGTGTGATACACCATTTTGGCACCAGAAATAAAAAATGTCAAAAATTCAACAGTAAAGGCCAATGACATGAAGCGAGTTTCATACTGTGAGCAGAAGCATGCGTGTGTATACGCTGGGCTATCGTGTGTGTGTGTGTAGACAGTGTGATTATGTGTGGGGGGGGCTGTATCTCACCATCCACACATGCTGGTCGGGCCCTTGTAGTTCCAGCGATCTGTCCTCTACGACAGGCGCAGCGGGCCGTCTGCCGGGCGATCGTGCGCTTGGGTTGACTGCTGTCTCTATTCAACATCACTATCTCACACGTGCCAACTGCCAACTGACCTGTGGAGTACACACACACACACACTTTAAAAACAGTCATGGCTTTAAAAAAAAGAATATAAACAGGCAACTTTTTATATACAGTAAGCATATAAAGTTATAAATCCTTAAAACGTATGAGATTAATAACAAACACAGCCTGTATTGTAACAGGCATGTAATCTGTTTTCAAGATATATGTCAGACAAATTTTGTCTATATAGTGTGTTACTCTTTATGAGGGTCCTTTACATAGTATATATAATATAGTATATATGGTGTAATATATACATATACCATAAGATTTATGGTATCTATATGTATATATATAGTATAGCGTATATGTGCATATATGCATAAAAATGACCCTGTCCTCAAGTCCATTGTTATGTACCAGTTAACAATGTACTAGTTGTACTAGTTGTACTAGTTGTAAACTACTAGCTATATCACTAACACGACAATCAAACAATTTTAAAACAATAAAAATGTGGACTTTTTGTGAAACTGTAACCCATTTTCACGTGTTCACACTTCATCCTGGGTTAAAAAGTAATCCTGGGTCATCTGGTGTTAATATTTTACACTGTACTGTATCATGTAAACTGTGTTAAACATCAGATTAACAAAATTATAAGGTCAATAACATTGATTGGCAAAATACAGTACAACAAAGCAAATGACAAGATCTCACTAGCCTATTCACATCACATCAATTTGTTGGCAATGAGATAATGAGGTTTTACGCTTGTTTTGAGAGCTATTGGACTGGAAAATAAATGCTTTGTTCCAGCTTGGTGAAAGTTATCTAACACACTGCAAAAGCAATGTTTTATTAATAGGCATGTTTTCTGTTTGTTTTTTTCGAGAAAAATACGTTGAGATTAAGATAGTAAGACTTGTTTTCAGAGGAAATATCCTGAATTAAAATTAATTTGCCGACCTAAAGGCGTTTGGAAAACAAACAAACACTGATTAAGAAACTGATGTGTATGAAGTGTGTAGCTCGGTCGGTGGAGCATTGTGTTAGCGGTGCAAAACATCGTGTGTTCACAGGAAACACATGCCGATCAAATGTATAGCATGAAGTCACTTGAGCTCGCTTTGGATAAAAGCGTCTGCCAAATGCATTCGTATAAATTCAGTGTATGGACGACTGTTATCGCAAGCTAGAACAAAATATTTGAGGTGACCTGCTTGATCACCCCACGCGTCCACAAAGTCGTTATTTTAAAACGGTCTGAAATGAATCAGAATACGCTGAGGAAGAGAAGCTCCTCCATCTTCTGAGGAGCCCAAGGAGCCGTCGAGAAAAGACAGACGCGAGAGCAGAAACTTCGCCTTTTAACGGCGTCACTCGTTACGAATCGCAGCTTTTCTGCTTTTCTCTGGAGCTGTTCATTTTTGTTCTAGTCGCTCATAAAAGCACAACATCTCTCTTTCTTCCAGAGAGAGCACTTCCCCTCAGAGGCCACTTGCTCTTACAGCCATAAATGCCTGGCTGATTATTTTCAACATTTTCAGTTGCCAACACTACCCGCTTCCATTCAAGTGATCACAATGAGCAGCGAGCTTTGGAGAAGAACGAGAACGTGTCCGGCTAGACATTAGCTGACTCACACATAATCAGAATTCAAGCAGGAGAAAAGTCTGCGTCTTTCCTTTGTGCTTGATCAAACAAAAATGTGACCAGATACTCCACGAATCGGGCTGTTTAAAATGGCCATAAAAGCAGATTTACACTATTAATTAATCTTGTGCGATACTGTTGAAGGGCCAACAGAGATGTAATGAAAAGTGGTTTTTATATCTGTAATGGAATTTTAGACGAGTGATGAATCACCATCGACTGCCGCTTTAAGATTCACTTTCACAGGCGACTCATTTCAAGGGCACCATAATTCACCATGATCAGAAAGAACTGAGGGCCAATCAGATCTCATTGTCTCAAGGAAAAAACTAGTGAAAATTAGTATCGCCTCCAAAATGCGATGACACTGCATCAGCACCATAATCAATGCAAGAGGCAGAACCGAAGGAAAATCAGAGCTCTCCTTCAAAGGACAAAATACTGTCTATTTACGCGCCGTATTCTCTGTTTGTCTGTGTGTCAGATTTGATTTCAGCTTTATGAGAATACTGATTGTGATGCTGAATGCCCCCAGCTAAGTTGTAAGGATGTTTCCTTAATGTTTCCATAATGTTTCCTTTTATACATTAACATTATTATGAAACTTGATTATAAGAATGTTCTTCAAACATTATTCTGTAACTTTTTAAAATGTTCCACTAACAATTTAAGAATAATGTTATATATATGATATATAGGTATATATATACATTATTATATATATACGTTATATATACATATATAGATATATATGGTATATAACATTAAAAAAAGTGTTCAATTAAATTTACCCCAAGAACATTTTTGATAACTTTGAGAAAACGTGTAGAGAATGCTAACCAATCTTGGGAGAACGTTCCCGTTAGCTAGTTTAATGCTATTCATCATATTTTACGAACCCACACCCACCCCATCCAACAAATGCACACACACCCGCCCACTGCGTCTGAGCTTGACCCGTCGAAAGACAGCAGGGTGGAGATGATGACCTGTTGATTAAGAAGGACGTGCCGCCTAACGCGCAATCCCCACATGCGCGCGGCATCCCGGCCAGACGAACGAACCGTTCACCGTCCAGCAGTCTGAACAATTACTGTTTCAAAACAACAGCTGTGGGGCGGTCGGAACAGGACAGACACCTGCTTCTCACAAAGACAGCAAACCGATTGAAGACGACGTGCAATAGACCGACCATCCGCCTCATTTTAGCTTTTAAAGCGAGTACACTGAAAATAATTCAGATTTACCGAAGACAGTTTGACTTGCGCTTGCTTATGCTAAAACCACATCACACCTACGGTTTTGTGGGTGGTTGCCAGATTGTTCCTAAGTACTCTTAAGGTGTATAATTTGCTTTTTGACTTTATTAGAGTCAAAATGGGACAGAAAGAAGACTGAATGCAAATGAAAATATAAATTATAAATATAATTAAACAATCCACTATTGTAAATAAAGTCACAGCTGGCACACTGTAACGGTGACTATATTTACAACGTAGCACAGTCTTGGGTATCTTATTGCTTTTTTACAATTCATTAAATGCATTCTTTCAAAACCTATAAAAACTATAACAAAGTTAAATACTTAATAGTGTAAATACTGGCATGATTCTCCTTAATAAGTCGTATTATTTGTATAGGACTCCTGCCTGTAGCCAAATGTAAAGGCCCAATTACACACCAGAGATAAATACTCCAAAGTCAGATCAATGCTTACCTGAGCATCACATACGCTGGCAGGCAGCACTAATTAGTTTACTCAAAGAAAAACTGCATTATTAACCACTTTTCAGCCCCTTCCCACTTCAAAATCACGGCTATGAAAAATAAAACGGCTTCTCCACCCAACTTATTACACTGATGTAATATAAACGTTGCGCACCGAGAGCAAAACGTACAAGCAATTTCGGACCACACGTGGCGGATGCAAAGTCTATTGAAACAGTTTAACCTTGACAGCGATCGGCCGTCTTGTTGAGTGAAGATGAGAAATCTCAGCAGACATCATTATTGCTAAGACTATGAGGAACGCTGAAGGTCACCCTTCTCTCTCTCTCTCTCTCTGATCATCCGTCTCCAAAACAGAGACACAACCTCTTTCCATAACGGTCCACATTAATCCTCCACAGCTCAGAATTTAGATAAGAGAATTAACCCCTCTTACAGCCCCTGATGCCCGTTTCCCATTTCAGATTCTGTTTCATACAAACGACACACCTACCCATGAAAACGTCTGTGTGCCGCTGGGCTTCGGGGGCTACACACACTAGCGTTCTTACCTTGTTTCAACAGCCTGAGGATGAACAGGGACCCACGGAGATAAGTTTCAGAAAAGCAGGGTAGAGAGAGAGAAACAGAGAGAGGGATTTTATGAGCCAAAATCTTGACAGCCATTCTATCACAGCTAATTAGAGTTCATTGATATGACAGGAGGTTCTCCCAGCTGTGTAGTCTAGATGTGGTGGACACAATCAACGGCACGGCGTGCTCCAGCACAGAGCAGGTCACTAAACACGGTTCTGCTGGGTTCTCTGTCCTTCAAGTTCCTCTCTCAAAGGAAGAACACTCAGGTCTTCAGTGTCACGTTCAGCCAGGAGATTCAGGTACAACTGCAGGAGAACATGAAGCTCAAAGCCAGCACTGTTGAAAGTGTCTCGCACCGGAGCACAGCTGACAGGAAGTTGACACCTGCTTCTTTGTGGATTGCTGGGCTGCTTTCATTTCAGTTGGTGACAACAGATAAGGCAAGAGATTCAGGCCTGGATTAAACAGCAAATGGCAACTGCAAACTCTCATTGGCTTTTCAGAAGCATTGAAGCATCTATTATATGTTTATATTATATATTTTTGTTATCATTACATTTAAATTTATATTATATTTATATAATACATATATAATATTCTTTATTAATATAAAATGTAAAAAAAATATTTTTATTCATTAAAACTTTAATATTTTCATTTATATATTTTTCTCATTTCCTTTTTTTATTACTGTAACAGTTATTTTCACTGTATTACAGCAAAATACTATATCACTATGATATATTTACATTACAGTCTTCATATATATATATATATATATATACCTTCATATCATAAGGCAATTTTAATGACAGGACGTGTTTAAATGCCATAAAAACATCCGCACCATACAACACATTTTTAACATTACAGCAACACATCTTCATTTTTGCGCTAGCTATTTCTTTAAGCAGCGCATCACTTATTATTTCTTTCTTTTGATTTGAAGCTGAAGAATGACCTAGATTTGGTCTTGACAGGTTTTGTGAGCTTCACCTGAACACATCTCTCTAGTCCACAGATGGCCGGCTAATCCGTCTGTATCATAAAAGCGCTTCCCATTAAATCATTTACAATGAACTTTCCCATTTGTGCAGTCATGTGTCACAGATGAAAAACGAAACTGTCTTTTTCATATCGCACTTTGCTGTTAAGAGTTACATGCAGCGATACAGACAGTCATAACTTCTGCATTGTGTACCGAAGAGCTAATTAACCTCCGCTAACCCTCTAAGAACTCATTTTAAACATCTGTGTTCCACCACAAGTGGAACAAGGACAAAACGCAGCTGAGAACGACAAGTAAGCGATAAATCTGAGAACACAGGTTGCATTTGTCACTCAATTTCTGACAATAGCAAACCAAGAGGGCATTTCTCTCTGGAATAGCGAAGCTAAAACGTGGTACAATATCATATCATTTATATCTCTATATTAGACACTTTTCTCTCAGCTGTGAGAGTGACAACACAGGGATCACCGTCTGGACTAGAGCGGGCCGGGCTTGACGTAATTTACATTCATATTCACAAAGAATAAAAAACTAGAATAAAAAATGGGTTACAGAATCCTGCACAATTGATTTTGTCGTAAAAGCTTCACAGTTTTCTTACACACATTCGCTTTCTGCTACGCCTTTGTTACCAACGGTGACACGAGAGGATTCTTTATGACATATGCATTTATACTGCAGACCATCATTAACATCTGGTGTGCTGGGATCTGCTCGGCGCTCTGCAAACGGTGCTGTTGGTGTTGCCCATCTACACAACATTGTGACAATGACATTTAGTGTAAAAATAACACACTGGATTCATATGTTGTGTTAGCCAACTGATCCCAGAGGAGCATCTGCATGCCCACAGTACAGTACCAGACCACCTCTTAAATTCTTTCAAAAGAAATAACAAAGAACTAAGCTAATGATATTATAATAATTACTGCGGACAGCACAGCTCAGAAGTATCTAATGAGACATGATTGAGTTTCGATTAAAATCTCACTTTTGATCTTAGCCGATAGTTTGTGACTCTGTTGAGATAAAAGAGACACGCGAGGAGAGTCAGGTCTCCGTTTGCTCTCAATTTCATCTCACTGCTGTGCAGGAGCTGTTGGAGAGATCTGATTTGTGGCTGACCTTCCCACAGGATGCATCTTCTGGTGCATTATAATAAGGAACACACAGTCCTGCTGTGACCACAGATACACACATGCTTAATGGAGGAGGTCAGGAGATACTGTGGGTGGCAGGGTGAAAATTCTGCCGAGGGAACTCTGACATTTCCAAATGTATTGTTAAATAAACTGGCAGCGCTGATGCTGTTGACAGCTCATCCGTCTGTCTGTTCTGTGGTCCAGCGTGCACACCCGCAGCCAAGCACACTTTGATTTCCTGTCGTTGCCATGACGAATGGCGGTGCTTTGTGGGGAGAGCTGTCAGGGCAAGATTCACAGCCACTCAGAGTGACCCACACATGTCTTTGTTACTGAACCCCCCCCCAAAAAGGTCTGCCAGGCCAAAGCATGTGCTGCAGAAAGCCAGCTAACAATTTTAGGTTGCACGAATGTTTCCCTAACGTTTCCATTATGCAAATGTTATTTTGAAAATTCCAAAAACGTTAAAAAATTTATTTAGCTGCATTTAAGCTATCGTTTGATCATAAGAACGTTATTTAAACATTTAAACAATTCTTCAATCATTCTTTCAAACATTCCACTAACTACTTAAGAGTAATGTTTTTGATATATATGCTAGATAACGTAAAAATGTTCTAGTAACATTACTGCAAGAGCCTTTGATAACCTTTAGGGAGCAATCTGAGACTGATACCTGTTAGTTAGGAAACGGGCCCATCTTAAAAACCACACTGCAGCTCGTTCACTACATCACTGTCTCAGACACACGCACATCAATACAGAAAATCCACATCGCCAGCCAAACACACTCCATCTGTCTCTCCACCACAGACGCCTTTATTGATATGAATTATTCGAACCCATGAAGAGGCTTCTGGATCACATTCAGAGAACAACATCCCCTACAAATCAAAGCATCTTAAATCACCGCTGGAGGTTGTCAAAACTATACAAAGAAACCATCGGGAATCAACAGATAAATCACCCTTCCTAAGTGCATCTCCAGACGAAAACAATGTTTAAAGGGATGTCATTTTGCTTAAGTTTTTCAACTTGTAGATATTTCATTTTTCGAAGGGCTCTTAATAGCGTGAAACAGATTGCATTTCTCTTCGTCTGCCGTATTGAGTTTTAGTGTTGAGTCATCAGTCACGTGACCGTTACCTCACAGCTGATTGGCTCAGAAATGTTTCCTGAACAGAGTGCTAACGAAGCAAATACGCCAACATCCAGATCATTTACTCCAGGGGCTTCATGGCCCGGCTGAGCAGCTGTGTTTGAGATAAATGAGAATATCAATGGAAGAAACTCTATCAAGGTATTAGAACTTCTGGAAATACTACAGACAGCTCACTTACTGTATATTTGTCTTGGTATATTAAAGTGGTACGAAAGACAATATTTTTAAAATAAAAATGAAAGGAACACACCGAACTTTTAACAAAACCGAGTGGAGCCTCTGTTACTCAATGCAGCTTTGGCTGGTGTTTTGGAGCCCTTGACAAAAGCAGGTAGATGGTTAGTTGGTAAGTTAAACAGGTAAACAGCTTTACCAGGTTACCGATTTGCACATGCAGGGACGCTGCTTTGTATCTCATATTGTAAAGCCACCAAATTACATTTTCACAGGCGTTAGTTTGAACGTGTGACGGCGTCACTGAAATCTTTTTACAATATTTAACAAATGACTAATCTTTGCTCTCAGCTTTCTGGGGATTTCCGCTGCGGCAGGAGAGAGAGTTTTTAATTGGTCTCTTGACAATTGATTTTAATCTCGTAAATCTCTCATCTCTTCACTGTCCGTCCCGTCGCGCCAAGCAGCCATGAAACCGCTCCGCGCATCAGTGATGTCATCACAACGCCTCTGTTGTGATGCGGGGTGACAGCTCTTGCCTGGGACGACGGCGTAATTTAATGACGAATAAAAACACACTGTTGCCTTACAGAAGGACACACACACACACATTTTTACATAACCACAATCTTCCCTTAATGAAAAAGGAACAAGATGCGCGTTTGTAACATTTGTACGCTGTATGTTTTTAAAAGGCTGTTTAAAAAAAACATGACCGCAGAGTTCAAGGGTCACGGTTTTATCTGTAAACTACCCTGTGCCGAACAGCTGCAAAGGTCGAAGGTCACACACACTGATCTTCAGTGGGGTCATTGACATCATTATTGAAATGAAAGGTCGCCGGTAATCACAAGCTGCTACTTCACCCTGAAATCACGTCCATTCATTCGTAAAGTCTGTGTTAGAGGAAAAGAGCAGACGAATTCCACAGACCTGCTCCAGCCAAACATGTTTTTCCATTTATCAGAAGCAGAAGTCACACACTGATGTTCACTAAAGATGTACAAACAACATTATGAAGACACGGTTATAATTATATGTATATTCATTGATATTTCATGACCAGCTTTCTTTCATAGCTAATGATACTCTGTGTGGTCTACCTAGTGGACCTAGTGTTAGGGATCACCAACCCAAAATGGACAACACCCCAACCAACAATTTCAGGCTGTAAGAACGTTTCCACTAAGTAGCAAAAATGTTAAAAATGTTATTTTTAACGTTCTAGAAACATTCTACAGTTTTGTAGACGTTGTATTAACATTTTCGTTTGGTTATAAGAATCTGCAATGTTTTTAAAACGTTTCAATAACAATTAAAGAATAACGTTTTGACGTTTATAATATATGACGTTAACAACGTCCAGCTAACGTTAATGCAAGAACGTGTTGGATAACTTTGATAGAACTTGTAGAGAGCGTTATCCAACGTTGTGACAACGTTCTCCGTTAGCTGGGACGCAGCTTTCCCACTGAATGTGAGAGCTTAGGTGTGTTTGATCCCTAAAATACAAGACACTGCATCACGCCTACTAATGTGTAGTGTGCTGAATGTTCCGGTAAACGTGGGGATTTGTGCGGCAGGGTGCCGGTAAATCTGCGGTATTACCGTGCTAAGAACTCACTGCGTGATGGGGCGGTAATATCCGTAATATCTCTTATTATACCCTGTGTTAACTGCCCCCCTCCCTCCCAAAACCTCAACACCCACCTCTCTACCCCCCACTAACAGCCATCTGCAAAACTTACACCGGCACACAAACGCTGTGCGCGACTGACAAACCTCCAAGTGTCTCTTTAGGGCAGTTAGTTGATCAAACATGACTCCGATTTTTACCTCAGGACTCAAAGCACGCAGAAATGTCGGACCGGCGCACACATGCGCACCATAAACACACAGTGTGTGTAGCATTCTTATCAGGAAATTCAAATACACACATGCATATAACTGCTATATTCCCCACACAATTTTCTCACCGCGTTTGGATAAGCAAAAGCCAGGAACTTTGGAAACGGGCGAGTTTGACAGTATAGCCAATCTGATATGTCACAATGGACTCCTCTAAGCCACAGTGATGTCTGCCCTCTTTATTATAATACGAATTTCCATAATAATATCACCAGTCGCTCTCAAAGGAGCTTTATCTGTCCTACGCGCCACGGTTGTGTCCCCTGGGTGTAAAGACGAAGCACAAAAGCTCGGCTCGGAGAAATCCGACAGCTGCATTTTAAGAAAAACTTTATAATAGGAACAACAGCAACTGGAAACCGGTGCATTAAAAGAACGGGGTTTATTGGAACTGTGTCTTTCCAGTATAACTCATTCAGTGGTGTTCTGTACTTGCCTTCCTTAAGGAGGTGGGTGTAGATCATCCACAGCATCAGCAGGCAGCAGAGAGACGCGCCTCCGCCGGCACAGAGCGCCCGCATCCCCGACTGCATCCTCACTCCGTCCCGCAGAAAACAATCCCAGCGCCCACCTTTAATTCGAGTTCGGGAAAGGCTGCCTTACTTCCATAGATTTTCACGGGAACGTGGTCGGCGCGCGAGAAGAGAGTTAATCCGACGCCAATTTGGGACGCGCAACGCTTTCCTTTTTACGCATCTCATGAAACGCATTAAAAGAGTGTATTAGGACGAAAACGTACTCACAGTCATCATTAAAACGTTACTTGCCCAATTTATGACCTAATAACAGCACGGATTACGATTCAAAGGCAAAGCAAATCAAATGCGCTGAAAACTAATCCGAGCAAAGTACACAAGTAATAATCATGTCCTTTGAAAATTGCGCAAATCCTATGCGGTCTGGGGAAGTATCCACGGGGGGTGAAATGGTCAGTCGTGCCAGCCCAATGGTAACAGGTCCAGAATGTACGAAGGCTGACTGTTGATGAGCTACTGGCAGGAGAGGAAAGGTCGCTTTTGGATCTCCAGAAATGCGACTTCTTCAGTGTCACTTCGGCGTTTCACACGCGATCTGCCCTGTGGAGTTACAGAGAACAGCGGTGAGGGGAAATTTCACGCACATTCCCCGGTATTCGTGTCTGCATTCAAAGCGGAGCTCTCTCTCTCTCTCTCTCTCTCTCTCTCTCTCACACACACATACACACACACACACGTATATGTGGGCAGGGAGGCAGATATAAACAGCACAGAACTGTAATGATCCCTAAACGAGTTAACCTTTAAATTACCTTAAGATAACTTAGTTATCTAACAACGCCTACGTGGGTTAACCACTGCATGATCCTGACAGGCAACAAATTATAAAGCAGTGACTGTATTTACAGTCAAATATTAATAATACCGTCTGACTGACAGCTGTCAAAATATCATTTGTCACAAATCAGCGACGTTTGCCTGCAGCTGACAAACGGAATGCCATGCACAAAAATCAAGCAGATTCGTATATTAGATATTCAGACACAACAAATACGAGTTTATATTTGGGAATGTCTTTTCGTTTATTTGTGTATGTAAATACAGACGATATCATACTGACAGGTCCGCATTTGTGTGCGGGCTTCAATATATCCAAAACACCTGACAAGTTTCCAGCTGCAAGATACGAAAATCGATGACTCAAAATGTTACAGTATCTACGCTGCCGTCGTATCTCCCTCATTTACTTAACACTGACCAACAACAACTACACAGAAATCCGTAACAAACAGGCAGCCGATCTTTCAAACTTACCGCAACAGGAACATCGCGTCCCTGTTGTACGTGCGCAATACGCAGTACCGGTTAACGGAGACGACACATTCCGTTTGTCACAATTAAGCGTCATAAAGGGATGATCAAACGTCATACAGGAACATTAACAGACACATACTTCCGGTGAGATCTAGTGAAGTGTTTCACCTAAGCCAGATACACAAAAACACCACAAAAGTTTTTTTAAACACTCACCTTATAGCCAATTCGTCTACGTACTATAAGATGCATTAGGCATCTCTCTCTCTCTCTCTCTCTCTTAAAATCTACACGTCCTTCCCCGAGGGATGTCAGCAGGTACAGTGCGATATTTTGGTATTCTGTTCTGCACTTTGCTGATGTACAATCCAATTCGCATCTTTAAACATTCAGAGCAAAGCTCCATTAGATAAACATTGTTTTTTTTTCTTTTGCTGATGGCATAAAAATATTACCCAAACCTATTTATCAACAAGTTTTGTGGCAGGAATGAAAACGTATCACAACAATGAAATAATACAGAAGTACACACGGATATTCTGTTGTTATGTACTCACCCTCACGCCCTTCCACACACTTTCTTTCAGAAATAAGGACCAATTAATTGGTCTCATAAAGACCAATTAAAAATAAAAGCACAGTGACCTGGAACAAGAGAAAAAGCCAATTAAATAAACAATAAACATACCATAAGTGTCACATAATAACAATAATAAAAGATAATATTCATAACCACAATCATAATCATAATCTCAAGGTCAAATCCCAAGTGAACCCAAAGTCGAGTTTTAAAACCAGGTTAAAAAATGGAACCAAATAAACACGCAACAAAGCAAAACACAATAACACAATAACACAATTACACAATACACAATACACAATACCACAATAACACAATAAACCAGGGGCTGAAGAGTAACATACAGAATTTGCTACAAACAGAGAGATACAAAAAAAAAGTGTAAAACACAAAAAATACAATCTGTGATGGCAGATCATTGACCGGCTGTATGATGCCATAAAGAACTTTTAACATTTAAAACTGTTTAAACTTCCATCCCCAGAAAAATGAAAACAGGTGACACCTCAGGCAGCTATATTTTAAAATAAGACTTTAGCCACAGAATGAGACTCGCAGCCTTCCAATATCTTGGGAAAACATTTTAAACTGTTAAATGTTGGAAGTCTCTTTCGATTGAACTCTGGTGGTTATTCTAAATTCTGCAGTGTCACAAATAAATCGGAGTCAACAGGCCTACACAAATGCAGCCTACAGCTTTGTATATTGTTTCAAAGCCCGGTGGCCTTATCCACTGATCCCAGACCTGTGTGGGTATGTGTGTGTCGAACTAACGCTCTGAAGTCAGTACACACGGGCCATCTGTGCGGACTATAAAGTGGCTGTTTGTGGAGCACGCTGTCAGATTTAGAACCCAACCGATGCCTCTCCATCTTCTAAATGACCGTCGTTAACAACTCCCCACTCATATAGAACCATATCAATAATTCAGACCCAGAGCCTAGAACCATCAACCTTCATTTCTGATTGGGCTGCTCGCCACAGCTCATGCCATCAGCGTCCAATAGAAAAAGATCTTGGTGATCACAGTCTTAATTATCTCGTATTGATGATAACGACACCCTCCATCTGAGAGAGGTCAGACAGGTTATGCTTTACAGCGAGAGCACGTGACATAAAGGAAGAACTTTGCCACCAAAGTCTATTAAAAAAAACACCCATGGTCGTGGTCCTCTGGGCCATCCATCCTTCATTTTAATGGGTTGAGAGTTTGAGAAGAGCATTTTTCAGCTTTGCACCACTCGGAGAGAACTGATCAAATCCAGCGACTCTTCTGCAGGTGTTTGGAGACTCGTCCAAATGGAACCAAATTTCATTCATGTAGAAGCAACATACAGCTGGCATTCGTGTTTTTATTTTTTGGACTTCTTATTAGCATGCGCTACCTTATACAAGATTTCCATCTGTGGAGCATTATTTGTTTTGCGAGAGTACAATAAGAGCAGAGCTCACTCTGTACAGTAGTAATCAACTTTTCCATGTGTGGCCGTGCCTTTGCATCTATGGCTTTTATTTAATCAATTTTGTCGTACGAGGCGCTATGTGTCGTGCTTTGGAGTTATGCTTTTGTTCTTTCACAATACACGAATGCAGGTTGACTTTTTCTGCCAGTTTGTAAAAACTGGAAATAAATACAATGCAATTTTTGTCAATAGCAGTTGTGCCGAGACACATAATGGATGCTATTAGTCTTTCCTGTTATGAATATATGAATACAGTATATGTTTTTGTCAGCTCCATTAGCGATTCTGAAGCGGGAGTCTGTGCACCCCAGGGGGTCCTTCAAAAGATTTCAATTTTGACATTAAAATAAAAACAAATATATTCTTAAAACAAGCTAAGTTTGTTTGATAGGCAAAGACTAGTTTTCAGAGAATGTGTTTTGAATTACGTTTATTTTTCTTACTCCGCTGGCAAAGAGTTTTTTCTGTTTCAGACATAAATCTAAAATAATTTAGAGAGGATTATGCTTAAAAGAACATTTATTCAACATTCAACCAAAAATCATATATTCTCTGAAAATAAGTCTTGTTATACAGTTATTCTTCTAAAGCAAATGTAGCTTGTTTCAGAGGTTCCAGCTGGTCAAAATACTAATTAGGAAAATGATCTCTTCTCCACTGCAATACCACAATCTCTCTCCTGAAATGTCTCAACCAATTAAACAAAATACTGTTTTTAAACGAAAGCGTCCACTGCTTCTGTTTTCTATGAAGCTACTTTGTTTTTATCCGCAGTATTGATTGATTTTAAGTGATTCATTGTAACGATCATCTTTTGAATAATATTAATAATAATGCTAAATGACATCTGGAATAAAACTGTCCGTGAAGAGCTTTGTGGGTTTAACTGATGGGCCTCTGTGGGGGTACGTGAGACAAGACGACTGCGCTACATGAATTCCTGAAACATTCCTGATGGATCGGAGAAGCAAACTGGAGTGAAATATATGATGCTCTCATCTTAAACAGAGCTCACCATGGCAATTTGGTTGTGATGAAAAGGATTCTGTATTGGGCATCTGGTTGGCAATTACAAGAATGATCATTTGGACTTTATAAGGCATTTATATTGCTTTCTATGAAAGGTCTGTGGCTTACGCAGAGTTACGACTTTTATTAGGGCTAAATACAGCGATGTGGCCACTGTAGCTTCCCGTGTGTAATAAAGTGACCTTCTGACTTCTCTCTCCTGTCAGTGTGGACAAACCGCAAAATAAAGCTTTCAGGGTCAAATCAATAATGTAAAGCGCTGTATACCTGAAATGAATTGATAAATTATAAGTAAATTATTATTTTTTATCAACCAACTTCTAACTAAACGTCCAAACGGTGAAATACACAATGTCCATTTAATAAAAAATGTTTTATCGCAGTTATTTCCTTGCTTCTTGCGTCTACAACTACAAGATTTGTTGTCCGTGTCATTTCCACGAGTTTCTCCTCACCACAAACATCGCAGAGAAAAATAAAAACCAAACCTTTTTTAAATGCAACCGTGGAAAACGAACCGCACAATAACCCAGCACAAGGTCAGAATAAACAAACAGACAAACGAGCGACAAAAAATTGCAGCCGTCCATTTTAACACTCGGTAACGTAGGGAAATATTTGAGCTGGCGCGTAACAAATTTCAAATGCTAAAAACGTTTTTTCCCCGCATCTTTATTCCATCGCGCAGATGAGATTTTTGTTAATGACCGAGCATAATAGTATGTGTTTTGAGAACGGCATTATGGGTAATCACTTCTGTTTCTTATCTCACGCCTGTTAACGACAGTGTTCGTTAAAACAGCAAAATTGCCTCTGTCAAGTGCTTCTTTCATTGGAAATGAGCTCTTTATCGGAACCTGCAGCCAGAGGAAACATCATACATCAGTTCCTCGGCTTTATCGTATTTTCAATTCTTTCCTCTAATAGAGTTATCTTCAGTTTCTCTGCTATCAGCCTGAACAGTGGAAGCGAGCTGTTTTGAGGAATGTGGTTTGATTTGCATTGTTTAATAGCTTTTTTTCTCCGAACACGTTCGATGATTAGTGGTCGTACTCTGTGAACAATGGTCGACCAATCATTAATCATCTACAGCTTGTTATTGTGGGAGTGAATAATCTGCCAGTGAATAATTACGCCTGCATTAATACGAGTAAATAGGAAGTTCTTTACAGATGAAAGAAACGCTCAAAAATATATTCATCAAACGCTCCACAACGTGCTCTGAAGGTTTGCTCATTAAAATCTAGCGATTCGGTCTACTGTAAAAATGCAGACATCGTCAAATCTCAGCCCTTTTCTCTGCCTCACGGGTGATGAAGAGCCAGGCGACCTGTTCACAAGGTCATGGCATCATTGAGCTCCAGCAGTTTTTCTGGTCTGGTGGTTCTCAAACTTTTCAGGGTAAGAATCACCTTCAATCAAACCATCAGACTGTCTGTAAATGATGGTGTTGTGTCACAGCCATCAATCATTTCTCTCAGATATCAGAGCAACACCTGCAAACACATTCACTACCAGCGTTAACATTGATAAAGGATTACAATTGCATGTAATAATTTAGCACATTTAAACGATTACTAAATATCTTTTGGAATTTGGGGAAACGCAGTTTATCCTAAAACTTCAGTCTGCACTAAATGTAGGGTGAGCAATTTCAGACAGGCTAACAATATCAAGCTAGCTTTGAAAGAATAAATTCCCGCCCTCCGTTCACAGTTTTCTCCAAAGCCACGCCTCCTCCAAAACAAATGAACCTGCTGCGTAAAGATATGCAAATACCTAGTTTGGCAGGCAAGTGGGATGTCCTATCATTGCATTAGGACTGAATGCAATGATTGGCTGATCATTTTACAATCCCACAACTTCTACAGAAGATACATATACATATATAAATACACTTAGACCACTTTTCCGAGTGGTTGCTATCAAGATGTGAGATTTTCAACCAACAGAAAGAATATTTCCGGAAAAATCCCGTCTATAAAGCATCGGAAAGTCATTTCCAGATTCAGGTTACATTATCAAAATCATTCTCACGGTAATGCCTTTGGGAAACTGAGCATCTAGATATCACACACAGACGCTGAAGGCAAACAATATAATATCTCACCTTCTCAGTGCGCACTAATAAGTGTGCAGCTCGAGAACATTAATAATTGTGTTCCGCGCGTCTGAAGCAGAATGTGGGATTAGTTGCATGAAAGCTATATTTACATTGTTAATGCATCACAAATACAAAACTGATCAAACAAACGGGTTTAAGATCCACTGATCCAGCGCATGTGTCACTAACAACAGAACTAGTTTAAATGGCGAAAACTGAAATGAAAAGAGCCAATTATCTTTCAGCACCAGGCGGATATTTATTTACCTCAGTTGCCTTGTAATTTTATGTTTTATATATATTAAAAAATGTTCTACTAACCTTACTGCAAGAACATTTTTGATAACTTTGAGAGATTGTCAGCCAACATTCTGAGAACGTTTCCTGTTAGCCGGGCTAGTGCCTGCGTCATGGACAAAAAACTGCTTTAAATGATGAAAACTGAAATGAACAGAGCCCATTACCTTTAATGACCAGGCCGATATTTATTTACCTCAGTTGCCTTGTATTTGTGTCGCTTTCGACTCGACATTTCCAGGACAGTATAATTGTAAAAGGCTCTTTGTCTGTATTGATTTCCTGTAACCCCTGGGACAACCGATTTTGGATGAAGGTTCTTCCACAAACAGCAAGAAAACCTCCTGAAATTGAGACACAATTCAACTCAAGCATTATAAAACATTCAAAACATTTTCCATCGGGCTCTGAGGGAAAGCTCGCACGCAACAAGCGGCAAAGATTATTTGTGTGTTTGTCAAATTACCGCTAGCTGGCACATTCATACTAATGTCTCACGTGGAAAATAATTTTCTCTGCGCTGCACCTCTCTCTGTCTCTCTCTCCCATATATTTTAAACGTAACAAAATGAGTTGATTTAGATGCACACTCCTACACAGTGTGGGGCGTGCTCAGCCCTTCACAAATGTACCGCGGTGTTTCGGTTCTGTCCACTGAAAATAGCTTCCAGGGTCTTTGCAGGGGAAACAAGAGCTGATTGCCTCCACGAGCCATCGAGCCCACATTTCATCTCCACACTTTTACCTGCAATGAAAAACATGCGGCTAAAAAGGTCCAATCACGTCTGAAACGCTAACGGTACTTCTATGTGTTATTGCTTTGAGCAGAAGTTATGGGTGGTGCTTGATGTTATTAGTGAATTTACTGTGAGCATCATAAAACAGACACACAATTGTTTTCTATCATGACAACAGGAATTTCCATTGACTGAGTTTATTATATTTTCTATAACCTAACCCTCATCAAAAGCTTTATTTTTAGATTCTCATTTACAAGTTATTTAGTGTGCTTATTAAGACAATTTCCTTCTGGGACAATTGATTGGTTCCTTCAGTTTAGGTGATTTCAGGTTTTACTGTCCTTGTGGGGACATTTGGTCCCCTTAATAAGCAAAACACGGGACCCACAAACACACAACACACATGTACACACAATTACTTAGCTATGCTATATTACAATATTAGCTGATTGCTAATAGTACAAATGACTTCGGTTGTTTTGGTAACACTTTAGTATGGGGACCAATTCACACTTTGAACATGTTTTCTATTAGCCTGCATATTAGCAGGTTTATTAGCACTTCTAAAGCTTTATTCTGCATAACCATATTATAAATCTCTTAATCCTACCCCAAACCTACACTTAAACGCAACTAAAGCTACCTAACTAGGTATTAATAAGCAGTAAACTAGGAGTTTATTGAGGCAAAATTTGTAGTTAATAGTGAATGTGTGTCCCCATACTAAAGTGTTACTGTTGTTTTCATATAAAGCTATTTCTGCAGTCTAACACAAACTCTGCCCACAAATAAAAACTTTTATCAACTCAAATTTTAGGGGGAAAAAAAGTCACATTATGTACCTGATTTACGAATCATTTTTCCAAACAAGGACGTCCCTAAATGTCCCCAAAGGAAAGTTTTGTCAGAGGAGGACAATCTGTCCCCAACTTGCAGCTAGGAACGTCCACACATACTGTACACACGCGGTTTGAGATACAGGAAAATGGTTTTCCAGAATTTATTTGTACTCATTAATAGATTTTAAAGGCCCATAGGAGTTAATATATTATTCTCTAAAAATAAACCATGACACGTCCTGCAGCATCACCATGTGTAACACTGGACACAGACTTTTAACGTACCCTCAAGTCACTCTTATCCTGTATCAGTGCAAGATCACTGATGTGTAGCTGGCTGACCAAGGAAGGAATGTTCTCAGAACATTGGCTAATGTTCTTCTTTGAAAGTGATCAAAAACATTTGTGCAGTAACAAAGTGTGAATGCGCTTTTAATGGTTTACATGGTATATCAAAAATGTTATTTTTAAGTTGTTAAAAATGTTACAGAATGTAAGAAATGTTGGAATAATGTTCTCATAACCAAGCAAGAATGTCAACATCACATAAAAAAATCACATAAAAAAATGTTTTGATTGAACTTTCAAAATAACATTTTTTTAATTTTTTACTTCATGAAGACGTTAGGGAAACATTCTTATAACCTAAAAAATGGAGCTGGGGTGTTGCTTGTTAAACTCTTAAAAATTCCTCCTAAAAGGTTCCTTAATGGAATGCCATAGGAGAACGTTTTTGGTTCCCCAAAGAACTACTCAGTCAAAGGTTGGTTCTTCAAAAATTGTTTTTCTGTGGCATTGTGAAGCACCTTTTTTTGTATAAGCTAGTTAAACAGTAGACGCACCCAGAACCCCATCTGAACCAGCACCTAAAACACAACATATACTGATGACCAGCAATAACGAGCTGTTCTTCAGAACCACCTGCTTTGGTTCAGTAATATTAGATGGCAGCAACTACTGACTGGAATTAAAATACGTTCAAGTGGTTTTGGTCGGCTACAGATCTTTCATTATGCAGACAAGGTCTGACTACAGCCCCGGCCTGTGGTTATTCCCGCTATTAAATTTATGATACAATTAAAGTGTCTCAAACAATTACATGCTTTCAGAAGGGAATAAATGAGCATATTCTACTTGTACATGCTCTGATCATTTGTAAAATAAAAACACAAAAGAGAGAGAGACAGAGTCTACCTGAGCGGCCAAGCAGAAGGACAGGAAATGAAAAGAGCGTATAATCATCTCGACTGCGAGATCTTTTTATTCTTCTCAGTCTCATGAAAACTTAATATCTTCAGATCTGAAATTAACACAATGATTTATTGAATGTTTTTGTACTGAAATACGAAAGAAAATTGTGTGTATGTCTCGTACCACATATCGGCCCGCTATTGTACTGTACATTTAAAAATAATAGTTCTTTATTAACATCTCTTGAGATCTGTAAAGCTACATTACAAACTGTAGGTGGTTTTCGAAAGAACTCGAGAACATTAAGTTCTTTATGCAATTCTAAGAGGTTCTCCTATGGCGTCAGGGTGCGAAACCCTTTTTTAAAAATAGTCTGAGCTTGAAACCTCAAGGGCCGTATTTTACAAGCATTCAAAACCACATAAAACTATATTCTCAAATGCAGTCATGCTCCCATCCAACTCTAAAACTTCTTTAAGATTTTAACATTCGTGCTGGTGAGATTAACGTAACAATCGGCTCATAGTTGAGTCACTGAATACTTTACTGGATAAAAAATTGTAGTGGTTACTTATGAACATTTATAAAATGGGGTTTAACTTTCAACTTCCTGTGAACCCGACTGAACAGAGAGCGCATACTTAAAAGTTACGAACGCTAAACCACGGCCTCACAGACGCTCAGTGCAACGATGGCTAATCATGTGTGACTTGACTAACTTTCTAACCGCACGGCAACACAAACTATCAGAAAAATGCACTTAACCTTCCTTAACTACCTCTATCATATTACATCATCACCTAAAGCTACTTATCTCTGCCAGTGTACTGTTAAATAACCATCACAAACAGAACACGAGAGAGAACTGAGCCACAACAGGAGGGTTCGAAGTGAACTAGCGCTCTGTGTGTAAATTAAGTTTGCAGCTAATCTCTTATTCAACCAATCAGCCAATGAAGGGGCTCCCAATATTTCAGACTTTCTCTGTAACGCTTCATAACTTATATATACACATATACATAGACACACACACACTCTTCATATATATATATATATATATATATGAAGAGATGTGAGCAGTCATATATAAGGTCTGATCCCACAAGACACAAACGCTCTGTTTTCCTCCTTCTCTTAAACATTCCCACACACACTCCGGCTGGTCTCTGATACCCCTAAAATAAACGGTTTGGTCTCAGTGTCTAACATGCACAGACAGCCTTAAAATGGTTTAGTGCTGCTCACAGAGGCTGCTGAAGCGTGTGCTGATGTGCAGAGCGGAGCATGTTTACTGTCCCCACCTCACCTACACATCAGCTGCATGATGCTGACAGAAAATCTCTGCCCAAGCATCGCTGCACGTCTGCATTTCTGCTGCTCTGCTTTTAGTGGTTTTTATGATATTGTGCACAAAGATAATAAAGCCTGTTTCTGCGCCCAATAAGATTTTAGCTGCATTCCTTTGTATTTACTTAAATATTGAGTAGTGAATGCAATACTCCTGAAAATACTGTACTCATGAAAAATACTGATATGGTGTGTATATCTCAAGCATTCGCATGTTTATTTACTGTAAACATTTTGTGGTGTAATACCTTAAAATTGGTCTTAATCGTGGTGAATCACTGTACAGGAAATGTACTAGCATTTCTTAAACGAGGATTATCATTCTAACAACCCGCACTGATGTGTCGTCCCTCTCTGGTTGGTGCTTCCACACCATCCCAGTCAGGGATGTACAGAACCAGTACAGAACGGTCAGGTTGCGAATGGGAGAACCCTCAGCTGTCTCTGTCATTTTGGCTAATGCAGCTTCACCCTGACAGCAGCAGGATCTTCTCCAGGCTCGCCGCCAACCTGAAGCGCAGGCAGCACAGAGCAAAACATCCATTTTTCATTGGGATGTTTTCCCAGAAAGCAGCACACTGTCTTTAAAAATGTCCGACCAACGTCGCCTCTGGGGAAATGGTGCATTCTCCGAGTATCTCCGGCGAACAGAATAATATTTAAATACAAATTGTTTTTTCCCCCCCAAGATTGACAGAAGTTCTGAGGGAAGATAAAAAGGGTGATAAACGCAGACTCTGGTCTCTGAGCGACTTTCAGTCATGATAAACTGAATGCCACAGATGCGTTCCAGGCTGTGATTTCTACAGTCTAACATTCAAATCTGGCATGTCCCATTTTTAAATCATGGGTTAAAGTCAGTACCGGCTGTCAGCTTGGGATGTCTGCACACAGATATGTTTGAGCTTGTGTGAGCCACTCCAGGTTCTCCACTCCTGATTGGCCGTTCCCGTGAGCTGGGCTGTGATATATTGCTGCTATCCAACACCTGCTTTGAGATACTGTTTTAGGTAAAGCTTTGACTCTGTTAGAGGAACTCTGATAAGAGATGGTTATCATGCGACTCTCCATGAGTGATGAATCCTACACACACACACACACACACACGCAGATGAACTAAACCGCCTGTATACACGATGTCCACCCTTACAATTCTAGCTCTGCGTACACATCCTAAAGCGTTAAGCACACAAATCAGAACTCCCCATCAAACATCATACATCTCAGCCCAGCATACAACGATTATCTCCCTTGTGGTTGCGTTCAAGCTTTGGAGAACTATTTAACAATATCTTTTGGGTTGTCTCCTCCCACTCTGCAGGTTTTTTTGTGTGCTGCTCACACATTTAACTCGCTCATTTGTGGCTCTCTTGGGACGTCCGCCTCACGCGGGAGAGAAGAAATATCTTCCGCATTTCAGCAGCTTAACCTGCGAAGACTTCGGTTTATAATTGTGTTTCAGACCGTCTTGCCTTCATGACGTGTCTGTGATTCTCTGGGCTCCCAGCTAACACAGAACGTCGCCATTGTGTTGGGTAACATTCTCTAAATGTTCTGTCAAAGAAGGCAAACACATTTGTGCAGTAGAATGTTAGTAGAATGCTTTTTACATGTCATATCAAAAACGGTATACTTAGGTTGTGAGTGGAATGTTTTAAAAACATTACAAAATATAAAAAATGTTTGAATGACATTGAAAAACAATGTTTTGAACATTCTCGGAACTAAAAAATAAAAAATAAAATTTTTAAAGATTTTATTACTTTACGTTAGGAAAACATTCTTACAACCTGTAATTGTTAGCTTGGGCTTTCTTTGTTCTGGAAAGTTCTTCCGTTTGCTCTGGTTTGTGCTACACCAAGGTGTAAGCGACAACAATGCAAGACTTTCTTGGTTGTAACTGCCTCCAGCGTGTCCCCAGCACGTCAACGTGGAGTAATTACTAACTTCTACAGGTTTGTGTCACAAGGAACAGTCGAATGTTGTTAAACAGAAGAAATGAAGAGTTATTTTTATCTTCTACACTTCAAAGCTTTTAAAAACTCTTTAAAAACTGCTATCGGAGCGCGAAAATGAAAGTTCAGTCTGTAGATGGAGTCGATGATCAAATCTCACTATTATTCTCCACTGACAGAGCGAATACCAGCATACAGAACGTGTGTGCGGTTGCCTAGCAACGTGCAGATTCAGACGATACCCCTGTACCGTGAGATGAGAAGAGAACATGGGTGTGTTCTCGTACCCGTGACCCAGCTCAAACACATAAAGTGTTGTGATTGACTACAAAATTACGTCGAGGTGGATGCTGGGATTTGAACAATGGCGTGTCTGTTTACCGCAGGAGTTTGCTCACCGGACACTGTACAAATCGGCCACTTAAAGCAGCTGGAAATTACAGGTGGAGCAGAAGTCACAAAAGAACATCGCGTGGGAGAATTCAATTCAGCTGCTGTTGGGAGAGTCGTCAGAGCTGCTTTGTATGTGTAACTGAGTCAATTTTATTTTTTCACCCGTTTGCCGCTGCTGTGGGTGAAGTGGTGAGAGAGAACGGACAGGAAATAAGTGGGAGAAGAGATGAAATGCGAGCAGGATTCTAAACGAGTGGCCCATGTGAGCACAACAGCACAATATGTCAAATTGTGACTGTGAATTCTCCAAACCTCTGCTAACCTTTACCAACCCGTAAAATCTAGTACAAATACAAATGTTGGTCAACCCCCCCCATAACTCTAAAATCAAACATGTTAACAAACATTTTGTTCGAGGATCTACTAGAATGTTGAAAACCTCCAAAATCCACATTAAAAATGTCAGATGATGTATATATTATATATATATATATTTATATATATATACATCATTATATATAACTATTAGATCACAACTTCGATGTGACATCACAACAAACAGGAATTGGTTTCCGGTTGAGATATGAGAGGCTGTGTTATATGTACATGTAGATATGGCGATAGGATATTATTGCTACATAATACGTAACGGTATTAATTCTGTTACATAATTAATATTACATACTACTGCATAATACATAACGATATGCAAAACTATTCTTATTTATTTTTATATACATAAGAGTAGTTTATTCTTAACTATTTTTAGGAAAGTACAAAAAATAAATGTACAAAAAAGTTTACATTAAAAACATGAAATTCAAACACACCTCGTTCAACTCATCACCTGGTACTGTAAGTACATATGCACGCCTGAAATGGGCGTATCAGATTTTGGATGTTGAGTCGCCGTGCAATGCGACATTGGGGAGTGGCGTGTCAGACAACAGAGCGTGTTGCATCACACGTGCAGACTGGCTGTTTCCAATGCAGGCTGTGTGATTTAGTTTTGTTTAGAATCAGTCTCACCAGACGAAGTTGTCAGACTTTTATATGTTTGTTATAATAAACTAAATTAAAACACGGTAAACGAAACCACCCTCCCAGCTAACAGTGAACATTCTCAGGACGTTGACAAATGTTCTCTAAAAGTTATCTTCAACATCTTCAAAAAAACGTTGCAGTAACGCTGGAGCGTCTTAAAGGTTATACATCATATATATCAAGCGTTCTTCTTAAGTTAATGGAACATTTTAAAAACGTTACAGAGCTAACAAAGATGTTTAAATGATGTTCTTATAACCAAGCAATAATGACAATACAGCATCTAAAAAACTGGATGCTTTGAACATTCCTAGAACATTCAAAATATCATATTTAACATTTTGCAAACGTTCTTACAACTGGAGGTACTGGAGTGGGGAAGCCAGAAGCCACTTTTGGCCCTTTAAACACTAACTAATATTCAACACCTGCCACTGATGTGCACGACATAATCAGACATTCATCAGATCAGAGCTGCACTGGTGTGGAACATTATCAGCCCTAGAGAGACGTGACAGTCAGAGCGGTGCTGAAAGATCTTTACCATAAAAACTAAACAGCTGTTCTGCATGTGGTATACACAAAACCTGTCACTAACCACCCCAAACCAATTTAACCAGGTGCTGGTTAAAATAAACTAAAACAGCCTGGCACGAGTATTTACATAAGCCACTCAGTTGAAAAAATACAGCTTGTGTAAATTAGGTTAATTATGGACTGTGGGGTATTAGTGAAAATAATTAACCCTGCAAAATTTACAGTCATTTACAGTAAAAGGAATGTTTGTGTACGTTTTCTGTGAATCGGGCCTGTGAATTCTTAATCAAGATTAAGAATGATTTTTAGACGATAATTAAATAATTCATGAAATGAATGATAATATAACCTCGAATAAATTCCATTCTTTATTAGACAATATACAGTTACAGTAAAGCAGAACACTACCGTGTTTACTGCCGTATCCACACGTGCAAAATAACAGCTCTATCAGCGCCGTTTATTCCGAGCGAATTTCCTCCCTCCGTTCCTGGTTTATTGAATGTGAATCCCAAAATTCAGCACCAGGAGACAGAGCGAGAGAAAAACAGAGAGCTGGAGTGAGACAGAAAGCAAATATGACATATTGTTTTCTTCCTCTGACTGTTTATGAATGCATCTAATGCCCTTGGTGACAGTTTTTTGTTTAACATTTAAATAATTTTCCCATCAGAATTCCGCTGCAAATATTTGTGACAGTGAGGGATGGAATGTAAATGTGCAACGGAATTTCGCCGTACGGAACGTTCCGAGCAACTCACCGCCCAATCCGAGCGCTCGTCTCCTTCTCCACGGCATAATGGAACCTTTGCTTTCTTTTGATTTACATTCATTTGAACAGAACACCTGGCAAGCCGCAGAAATCATCACACAGCAGGGAAACTATTTGCATTGCAGCTCCATTTGCTCCGATGAATTTTTCAGAAAGCCGACAACCTCGTGCATGCGGATGCAAGGGCGCTGTTTTGCTTGGCAAAACAGGTCTAAATCTTCTGTTAGGGATAAACCACCCAAATGGACCGTTTTGGGAAGCAGACAGGCTGAGAGCCAAGAGTGCTGAGAGAGGAAGACGAGGGTCGATTCAAATAAGCGTCCCTCTCGTCTCCTGAGGTTAGGACACGGACTAAATAATGAGACGAGACAAAAACAGTATAACTAATCTAACTGCTTTAATGAGTCCAGAGGAACTAGATAAGTGGAGAGAGAGAGGTCGGATGATGACGAGAGAGATGGAGAGAGAGAAAGAGGGAGAGAAGGAAAGAGAGAGGGAGCGATAAAGAGAAGGCCCAGATAAGACAATCAAGCGTTCACACAATCTCCAAAACGTACCGATATAATTTGGTATTAAACAGACAAAAACAGCGGAACTAATCTAACTGTTTAAAGAATCCAGAGGAACTAGATAAGTAAGTGGAGGAGGAGAGAGAAAAAGAGAGGGAAAAAGGGAGAGAGACTCACATACAGAGAGACAGAGAGAGAGAGAGAGAGAGAGAGAGGCACAGATAAGACAATCAGGCGTGAACAGAATCTACAGAACGTACAGATATAATTTGGTATTGCAGCAAGAGCTTCTGCCTGGGCAGTGAAGGCAAAACGATTATCATTTGCTGAGGAACGTTCCAGGAGTTCATTGAGATCCGCCTGTGAGTGTGAACACATCAATCTCAGACTCCGGATCAGTGGCTTTGTTCAGACAGGCAGCAAAAATACGATTTTGCTCGCCGTACACAACTGAGACGCATTCAGTTGTTTGTAGTCTTAACGGCAAAAAACACCTTTTTTACTCCTTTCCTGATTTTCAGATTTTTTAAGGGCTGCGCACAAGCGGCATCAAATTTAGCAGGCGTAGCAAAAACGTTTGGGTTCAAACACTTGAGAACGTTTCTGGCCTCTAGATCAAATTACAGTGCTAGCGGAACCACGCATTACATTTCAAGATTACCTGTTTTATATTTATGCAATAATAAAATAACTCAATAGCACTCTGAACTATATTAAGCATTTTGCTAACTTTAGCTACACACCACTGCACCAAAACCCCGCCCACCAAAGACATGCCAGCCAATCCAATGTTGCCAATCTGGACGTTAACAATGACTTACGGCACCTTTAATGCTCGCTAACATCGCAACAGTTACTACAAACTGCCAATAATCATGTCAGTAGAATAATGTAAATACTGATGTTTACATGTAACATTTCTGCACATGACAAATACTTTAAAAGCTGCAATCCGTAACTTTTGCCTCTCTACCGCCATCTCTGTTTGAAACCTAAAACTACAGGTTACTTTATAAACATTGTTAATTGTGTATGTTGAAGTCAAATGAAGCTAAACTGACATTTCCTGGGAAATTGGACCGACAGCTCAAATTATAATTCATTAATATAAACTGACAGTTGCAAAACAGGGTAAAGTTTTGAAACCTGATCTGTCATGTACTTGCTCAATAACAGATTTAACAGATTATAACTGATTTAACCCAAAGAAGCTACAGATAGCAGCTTTAACTGTATTAAGTGAATTGCAGTGCTTTGGGGCTCGAACCCCTGACCTTTGCATTGCTAGCGCCGTGCTCCACAATTTGAGCTACAGGAAAGTAAACGGGTTGTGCTGTTTATTATAAATGACATTCAAACACACAAACAACAGGTGTCGTGAATCAGCCAAGCGCTTCCCCGTCTATTACCAGTCCAATTGTCTTTGAAGAGCTCACTGTACCACAGACTGTCTCCACACCCCCATTAAACCGAGCAGGAAAATAATGACTGAGCACAAATGGACCGAGTTCCATTTGCAACATGAATTACTGTACATCATACCGGTAAATAGAGTGACCCGTCCTAATTAGTGGACAGAATAACAGGATTGTAACACTAATCTGGGCCTGTTGCTCTGCGCCACTGCTGTCATTGACCGAGAGCAAAAACAGGAGCGAGAACTGGAGCAAAAACTATTCATTAGCCATAGACTCCAATGCAATCAATAACATGCCTTTCCAATTACACCAGACCGGCAGGAAAACCTGCTGTATTCAGAGCGCTTAGCACTGACTGCTGTACGACTCCTCTGCCAGTCTCCCCTGCAGCCAAATAAAGTGTAGATGAGAAAACATCTCTCACCCCTCACTGTGCTCTTCTCATTTTAATATGCGCTTGGAAACTGCGTTTTCAACTTCTTAATTGACCGCAATACGATTCAATACAAGCGCAGCTGCGATTCCAAGACCACTTTCTCTTTTTCCTCCCCTGGGCGGTAAAATTCCTTTAACACATTTTAATCAATGTTTTCAGAGATAATTCTATAGGAAATGATACTGAAAAATAAGGCAGTCTAATTATATCCACTTCAATATCCTGTCTCCACACGGATGTTGCTACTTTGGGATTAAGAGGCGATGGATGCAAACATCGTATTTGTTTACAAAACATCGTTTACGAAACCTTCAATAAGCTTCGGTTTTGAGTATTTCAAATTCAGCTAGAATACTAAACGACGACGACAACAACGCTTCAGTGTGTTTTTTTTATATTTCATTGGCACGCCTAGTCTAGTGGCAGGCAAATTGTCGAGAATACAGAACAGAATAAACAGTGCTCTAAATATTATTTATGCCAGAGCACTCTGTATAACGGCTGGTCACCACGGAAACGGACAACAATTCTCAGAGGCATAAACTCAGAAGTGCTGTTTTGCGTCACCCGGTCGCTCGCAATGCGACGGGGGCATGCGACGACAGCGCCTTGTTTGTTTAACTGAAAAGCACAAACACCGAGCGCACACGCGCTCCTCCGCAACAGCGGTAATAATTCTGTGTACATCATCTCTCACCAAATGCACAGAGACCATCACAATTATCTGGATATATCTGATGCGCTTGCAAGTGTGTGTGTGTGTGTGTGTGTGTGTGTGCGCGTGTGTGTGTGTGTGCGTGTGTGTGTGTGTGTGTGGTGACAGCCCTACGTGTTAGCATGTTATAAATAGCCCTGTTGTAGCTGAAAAGGAGGGAGGCGCCGCAACTGAACGCATGCCATAACAATGCTATGATGTCTTCCTGCCGAGACCTGCACCCCTAGCCCCGCCCTCAACCTGCTTTAGCTGGGTAATGAAATATGTCTGCAGTGATGTATGGCTGCTGGGGAGCTCCAAATCGAAAATTGAATCACACTAACTTAATTTGCGGTCGGGGCAATCAAATTACTTGTTTTGGCCAGAGTATTTCAACCCGAGCTGGCGATGAATTCATCTTGGTGGGAGTGCTGTCAGAGAGACGCGTGCTCACGCGCACCACCTCCGGTGGGGGAGAGAGAGCCATGTGGTCCGGGGGGGGGGGGCAGGACGGATGCCGGGGGCCACCGCGTTGAGGTTATTATCCAACAAACAGCATTTGTGGGTGTTTGCGCTTCCTGTGTCCAAACTCTCCTAGGAACAATATGGGAAAATGATACGCTGTGTTTACATTTCAAAGGCCCCAAAAGGTATCTGAACTCCTAAGCAGCACTAAAAAAATGTATGAACGCCATAAAATTAGGTGGCATTTATTTTAAGAAATTCGTTAGATTCCAAATGTTACATAGTAACATTTATTATTTATAAGTAAAATATAAATAATAAAGTGTTTTCTGTTTCTGGTAATCAAATGTTAGTGCAGCATGTTTGTAGTCACATGATTAATGTTACAGTAATGTGACAAACTACATCTGTAGTCACT
>JAZGTI010000364.1:45844-59729 GCA_036877585.1 Botia kubotai | reverse complement strand
GTTGCCACGGTCTGAAGCAATGAGCAGGTCATTTGTTATTTTGACCAATGCGGTTTCTGTGCTGTGATATGGCCTAAAACCTGACTGAAAATTTTCAAGAATATCATTTTAGTATCACTAATTAGTTTTACTAATATACATTTTATAATGAACAATAAAATTTGCAATAATACCATGTATTCTGTATTGTTTTTTATGTTTCATAATTTTCCTGTTTTCTGTGTTATTTTCATTGTATGTAAAGCTGCTTAGAAAACAATACAACATTATAAAATGTGCTATATAAATAAAATTAAATTGAATGAATATGGTAATCATACATTAGCGAAGAATAAGGATATCACCATCTGATAACATCATCATATCATGGTACCATCATCCTCTGTTGATTGAGGGAATGTTTTATACAGGAAAAGCATGCGTAAATAAGCTGTATTTATAAATGTTTCAATCCTACAGACCCTCTTCAGTGATCTGCTCCCAGTTTCCTAAGCAACATACACACGTCTAACAAACGCTTGTAGTCCTGAAGAGCATCCTCAGACCACAGCGGCCCATGGGCTTCATCACACACACAGCTCCCTGGCAGTCTTTGTCGCAAACATCTGCTTCTCCTGGTGATTAATTGCAATTAGCGGCGGAGTTGAAAGTGCATGGAGGAATGCGCCATGCAACAGATGCTTCCTGATTAATGAAGGACAGTGGTTGTAAGACAGCTATTGCTGTGCTGTTTGGGTCTGTGTTTACTGCTTACTGTGTTTTAAAGGTTTATTCTACCTTCGGCAGTGAGACAGCTTAAGTCTTAGCAGGAAGAAATGCAACAAAATGAGAGACAGAAAGAGAGAGAGAACAAGGGAAGGCTCTGGCTCAGGGGGCTGATTAAATATGGAAATGATAATTGCTAATTTACCTTTATTAATCAGAGCAGAGGAGGGTCCATAAAGCCCCTGTTAATTTTTCTGAACTCAAATTGAGAGGTCTGTTCTGTTTAAAATAGAGATAATGACTATAACAGCAGAGCACAAGTTTATATGAGAACATCTCTGCGGGTGAGTATGAAGTTGTTTCTGAGAGAAAATTTGAAAGTAAACTTCTGAAGAAAATGTGAGTGGTGCTTGCTGTGGCAAAACTCTGGCCAGAATATTTAAAAAATGTTAACATGTTTTAACATGATGCTAACATGATTACACATGAGGTTAACATGTTTTCGCATGATGACTTAGCGTGATGCTAGCATGACTTAGTATGACAGTAGCATGACTTGGCAATGGCTTGACACTAGCATGATTTAGCATGGTAGATATAATATGACTTTTTTGAGCTGTTTTGAGGTTGCTAGGGTGCTTTAAATGGTTGCTAGGGTGTGGCCGGGTCAGATAAGCCTCTGACCATTTTCAATGAGTCAATGAGGTGGTTGCTAGGTTACTGGAACTGGTTGCTATGGTTATGATGTTATGATATCACCATTTGTTGCTGCTTGATAAACTGAGCAATATTAACCCCTGCCCATGTCTCTATGACATTCTGGTACAGAGCTATAACGTAACAAAATTTAACCCAATTTTAATTCTGTGGAATTTTTAATCCACTTTTTTATATGCCCTAAAAACATCATATACCCAATCACTGTCAAAGCATACCTCTCCTCAATAAGCTCGTCGATTTGACCCCTCATTCATGGGTCTATGACAACGACGCAGGACGATTTATGCAACTTCAAAAAAGTCGTCACTAAAGGGATGCACCAGCCCCACCAAATAAGAAGTGCAAACCAGAGAACAAATTCTACCACATACAGCACTTGGTGCTTAAACTGCCTTTCTGGAATAAAGTTCAATAATGACCATCCACTTTCTTAGCAGCCTGGTTTTAAAGGGGTCCTGTTATGTGTTTTTACTTATTCAACATTAGTTAGTGTGTAATGTTGCTGTATGAGCATAATAAAGATCTGCAACGTTACAACGCTCAAACTTCATTGTAAAGGGAAATATTCTCCTTAACACAAATCGTTTTTAAAGAGCTACAACAAACAGCTCATTGAGGCTACAAACAAGTTTTTTAAAAGTTAGATAAACCTAACTAGGGTGGGGTTTAGGTTATGACATCTTGTCCAGCAGCTACTAAGATAGTACTGTATGTTTCTTGAAATGAAATATTTAGGATCAAATATACATCATACTAACCTGAAGACCATAGTTTACTTTAGTTTTTATTATAATATATATATATTTTGGGGTAAATAAATCTGAAATAGATGTATGGCAAAAATAATTTTCTGGATGCGTTTATGTCTGTTTAGAAGTAATAAGAACTGGAGACAGTTGCATAAGCATAGCCACCAAGTTGCCTTTCTGAAGAAGTAGTCTGACCAACTAGCAGAGGGATATGCTGTCTTCAGATTAGACCAATATCTCAGTTTATACAACTGGCCACGGATTATTTTAGACATAAGTATTTAGAAAACAAATTAGAATATATAGCGCACTTGTGGATCTACCGCACTTACCGCCGTGGTGATGTCGCGGCAGTCAAGATAAACATTTATATGTATGACTTGTTCGCGAAATTACCGCCAGCTGGCGCAAAGGGACAGCGCGTGCCTTAAAGTCAGAACAACTGTTACGTTAACATTTTAATTAAGATATCAAATTAAGATTAAAGAAAATGTAATGTAATGTGAGTTTTAAAATTCAGCAGAGCGAGCGACACAATCTGATCATGTTGCCGTGACAACAAGGTATCCATCCCGTGCGTCATTACAACCTTCCTTACATATAGTCAGCCCATAAAAGGACATTATGACAATATGATTTCTGTATGGGGCTTGTCTTCAAAAACTACAAGTAGGCTATTCGCTGCAGTCAAAGAAACTTGAAAAAATTATTTTAAAAAAATTATAGCAAAGACAATTAATTAATGATATGCATTATCTTAACACCTACCTGAATACTTAAAACGTTAAAAAAAAGTGAATTTTTTTTTACAATCAGAGTCTGCCTGATAGTCATAACATCACTATAATGAAATGAATAACCTGTCTTTTTTTGTTCTTGCATGCAAAATGAAATTGAAATAATTGAACTGCTGGATTTGTTTTCAATACAAATGACGTTTCATAACCATAATTTACATTCAAGAGTCAAGGATTTGACCAATTATAATAATTGTGTATTTATTTAAAGCTGCTACATTTAAACCTCAGTGGAGAATCTCTCCTGTCCACCACACAGCACAAAACACGAAATGCTGCAGTGCAACATTTACTTTATAATAACATTGAACAAAGTGTTAGGTAACATCTCCCCATGGAAAACATAGCAGTGAACATTCTGAACATGTTTAAAGCCAATTAGACATGTGTTAACTAAATTTATATATATAATTAGCTTGTGTTAATGTAACATTTGTTTTAGACATTTTCTTTGCTGATAAATGCAGTGATGTAAAATGATTTGGCTGGGGAACCGAGCTCAAGTTTAATGTTATAGTTAAAGAGATGTACTATGCAAGTTCATATTACACTAAAATGTGATCTGCGCATGAGTGTAGAAACAATCACATCTGACAGTATCGTTCAGACCAGGTGGAGGTTTGATATATTGGCAGGGTGAAAAAGAAACATGAATTAGAAGTTTGCAGCATCTATTTCTATTTGCATTTTAAACAACAGTTTACAACCAAGCAGAACTGACTGGATGAAAACACCAGTCATAAACAGTAATCTCAAACGAATGAACAGGTTTTCAGCCAATCAGTAAAAGCAAATGTCACAATGTCATTAATATTAATAAGATGGACCTATGTGCTGAACACTCATAGGAGACAGTAAACTATATGTAGACATGGACAAAAAATATAATCGTTACGAAATGGTAGTGTAGCGGAGCCAAAAACACGAACAAGAAGTAGTAGCTGATCACAACAGGGATTTAATTAACAAAACAAACAAACACTAACCATATTCGTGAGGAGAGTAACAACATATGCAGCAACAGCGGAAACAAAGATAATCCAAGGCACGAGAACAAGAGTAATCCAAAGGCAAACAAGATTCAAACAACATCCAACAATAACCGACAAACTACACTTAGACACAGGGAACTTAAATAGTCAACTAATCAAGGGTGGACAGGTGATACTGATTACAACAGAAAGTGCATGAAGACAGTGGAAACCAGAAACAAACAGAAACTTCAAAATAAGAGTCCTGACACGTAACAAATCTTTGGTCAAATATGCATTTTATACTTGCAATTGTCAACCAACAAACTTATGAGTTTTCAGTAAATTATTCGGAGCTTCAGACGCTTTACTCCTCCATTTCCACCCAGGTGTTGGGTGGCTATACAGAGGTGTTAAACACCACTTGACATTTACATTCATTCATTTAGCAGATGCTTTTATCCAAAGCAACTTAGAGAAACAGAATTTAACATTTTGCCCTAGCAACCAACAAGCCTAGTGTAAAGTTACATTTTAAAGTAGGAATAGTGCATCTTGCTAGGGAAAGGATTAACAACAGAAGAAAGTTTTTTTTATGTTTAACAACATTAAATAAGATTAGGGATTAGGGATTAGTCAGGTGTCTGCAGAACAGATGTGTTTTAAATTGTTTCTTGAAGGTTGTGGTGGTCTTGGTTGATGGAGTGGAGGCTGGCAGCTCATTTCACCAGGAAGGAACAGAATAGATGAATGTCTTAGAGAGCAATCTGGTACTTCATTGTGAGGGAACAATCAGGCGTTGCTTGTTTACAGAATGTAGTTGGTGGGAGTGGACACATATCTGAAGAAGTGAGTTAAAGTAGAAGGGTGAAGACTGAGAGCCAGGGTCAGAGATTTAAATTTGATGCGGGTGGCTACAGGAAGGAGTGAGATCAAGAGGGGTGTGACGTTCGCTCTTTGGTTGATTGAACACCAGGCATGCTGCTGCATTCTGGATAATTTGCAGAGGTTTGGTTGCGTTGGTAGAAAGGCCAGCCAGTAGGGCACTGTAGTAGTCCAGCTTTGATATTACGAGTGCTTGGGCTAGGAGCTGCATTGTGTGCTCAGGCAGGAAAGGTCTGATTTTCCTGTTGTTGTACAGCATGTACCTGCATGACCAAGTGATTTTTAGCTGGTCATCAAACACCATCCCCAGGTTCTTAGCAGACCACGTTGGTGTTAGTGTTGATGATCTGAGTTAAACTGTGAAGTTATGTTCTAATGATGGGGGGTTGGCCAGGAGTTTCGTCTTAGTGAGGTTGAGCTAAAGATGGCGTTCCTTCATCCAGGCTGAGATGTCTGACAGGCAAGCAGGGATCTGAGTGGAGATGGTGGAGTCATCAGGCTGAAATGACAAGTAAAGCTGCGTGTCATCTGTGTAGCAATAGCTAAGTCATGTCCTTTAATGATTGAGCCCAGAGAAGCTGTGTATATGGAGAAGAGAGGAGCAAGAATCGATCCCTGAGGATCTACCCAGTGGTCAGCAGATGTGACATTGATTCCTCTCCATTATACCTTAAAGAATCTGCCTGTGAGATACGAGCTGAACTAGTTGAGTACAGGTCCAGTGATGTCCAGCTTGGAGAGGGTTGACAGCAGGATCTGGTGGTTCACTGTGTCAAAGGCAGCAGAGAGGTCAAGAAGAATTAGAACAGATGACATAGAATTGGCTCTGCCATAGATTTTCAACCACAGACAGAAGGGCGGTCTCTGTGGAATGCTCTTTTTTAAACCCAGACTGTTGACTGTCATGTAGGTTGCTCTGTGAAGGATAAGAAGAGAGTTGGGTAAATAAAACACTAAAGAGAACTTTTAAAATCTTGACACAATCTGATCATGTTGCCGTGACAACAAGGTATCCATCCCGTGCGTCATTACAACCTTCCTTACATATAGTCAGCTGTCTGAGTAGTCTTACTTATTCAACATTTAGATATGAACTATTTGACATCTCTGTCACGTTCATAAAAGGACTTTATGACAATATGATTCCTGTATGGGGCTTGTCTTCAAAAATTACAAGTAGGCTATTCGCTGCAGTCAAAGAAACTTGAAAAAAATATTAAAAAAATTATATCAAAGACAATTAATTAATGATATACATTATCTTATAACACCTACCTGAATACTTAAAATGTTAAAAAAGGGGAATGTTTTTTTACAATTAGAGCCTTTTGGTTTTCTCTCTGTAATAGCAAAGAAACAGTTCTGTTACAGTCATATTCATTCAACAGGGCGGTGTGTTTGATGATAATTGAATGCTAATCTATAATACTTTGAGTATATTTTTAGGGAAATAAAGTTAAATGCATTAGTGTTGGGCTTTGTCATTTGTGTGGATGACAAGTAGTGCAATATAGAGTATATGCAAATATATAAATATTTATATATAAGTATGTAATATATATTATATATAAATATATATTTATATATAAATACACGGGACAGACAGTTTGCTGCTGTGCTACCAGTCTTACAAATCTGTATTTCTGAAATTATGTTTGAAGAATACAGATTTATGAGACAAACACACAGGCAAATACATATGTTGAATTCTGTGCTACCCTGCAATAATGAAAAAGTTTAACTTTCTTGAACTTTATTTCTATCTTAAAAATGTCTTGAAACAGAATAAATGATTTGACAGAAATTATGCGTGCATGTAATTAACCCCTAGATTAAGATTAGTTTTTTTTGTTGAGTGCATATTTTATGTAAGCAAACGTGCCTATCATATACATACAAACAGTAATTTCTGTGTATAAACAGCATGCCAAATTTAAACGTAAATGCATGCCATTGATATGTAGTTTCATGAGACTTGGATCGCGACACTCCTAGTTTAATCAAAATCACACATATGCATTTACAACTATTACATAACTGATTACTTGTCATATTAACCTGTTGAATATGATTTGTTAACTTTCATGGTGTATACAGCTTTTTATCTTATTTTTACACATGTATCCATCAACTCACCTATCAGCAAGGTGAGGCGCAGTTTTTGATACACACCTCTTTCGCTCAAGATAATGACCTTTAACATGTCAACCCCCATCTGGAGAATGTCTTTGATTGTACTGCCACTTAGCGTCCAGAAGCACCAAATGTTAATTCTGTATTATTCTGGTTGAGAACCATCTGTAAATGCATTCAGCAAAAAATAACCTGGACAACTGGCAAATACTGTCACTGTCAGAGGTACCAAGATGATGCTTACTGTATCATCTTGGTACCTTAATTAAATACATTTTGTGTCCAGACAGATATGTGAATAGTACTTGACAGTTTTGTGTGCATTTTCAGAGATAGGAGGTGTATGAGCAGATCATCTAAGTTTGTCATCTAAGCAGACAACAAGCAGTGAATGGCAACCACTTTACCTGCATCATTACAATCCATTGACCTGTCTTTACCTGCGCCCTCATTACAGAGGCCCTGCATGCACCTGCTATAGGCATCTGTCATCAAGTAGCACCAACAAGAATGCTGATCCAGAAACTTTCAAATCCATTCATGTCATTCCAAACCTACATGACTTTTTGTCTGGGTGTCGGGTTCCTGGACAGGTTCTGCATATAAACTGACTGGAGCTGTTGGTAGTTCTGCTTGCCATCCCCATGCCTGGTCTCTGGATGGGACATGGAAGACCTAGGTGATTTACCACCAGTGGTGGAAAACACTATCACTCAGGCTAGAGCCCCTCTACTAGGCAGCTCTATGCCTTGAAGTGGCATCTTTTGTTGGACTGGTGTTCTTTCCAGGTGAGAAGACCCATGGACATGCCCTGTCGGTTCTGTACTCACCTTCCTACAGGAGAGGTTGGGTAGACAATTGTCTCCCTGCACCCTGAAGGTGAATGTGCCTGCTGTTGCAGCACATCACGTTACACTAGATGGAAATGATAATCAGATTCCTCAGAGGTGCTAGAAGGTTGAACCCTCCAAGGACATGCCTAATATCCTAATACCCAAGAGGGTTTGGAATCTACAGTGTGTCCAAGGAGTACCTCCGGTTCGGACCAGGATTTTCTCACATTATTCTGAGGCCTTGTCCGGGCTACGTGCCCAAGGTTTCCATGGCACCCTTCAGGGACCAAGTGGGGTCGGAGGAGGACCCAGTCCTAAACCTGTTGTGTCCAGTAGGCCTATGTGCTTTGCATATTTACCTTGACTGCATGGAGGAGAAGATCTGAGAAGATCTGAGAAGCTCTTTGTCTGCTTTGGAGGCCAGTAGAAGGGGAGGGCTGTCATGCCATTTCATTCAGAAATGTGTAGATCTGAAAATATTTTTAGAAAGTTAGTAAAGCAATGTTGAAACATCTTTACTTAAATTTACTGCCAAAAAGACATTTTTACACAAAATTAAATAAAAATAACCAAAATAAGTTTTTTTTCCCAAGATGATAACTGGACACACATATTTAAACATAAGGTCATGTGACAACAATGTGAAACTACTATTTTAGGCATTTAGGCATTGTGAATGAATGGCTAGGTTTCACCTACTATAGTATATACTACTGTTTTAAATAGCAAGCAGTATACAGAATACAATGTGCAATATTTACTAAGAAGTAAGCTATTATTTCATTCTGAACACAGACAGAGTCTAGTTTGTATGTGAGAGGGTGAGTGGTCAAAGGTCACGAGTACATGGGGGTTGAGGGTTATCTCTGATGTGTTATTTAAAGACTGCCCCATGACCCAGTGTTGGGCGAGCGAACTGCTTTTGACAACCCTCAGAGACGAGGGCAGGGGTCTTTGTGATGGGGGGCAGGAATGCAGAGAGCCAGGGAGGTTGTTATAGCTTCACTGAAGAATGCATTGTGAAGGAGATAAGTGGAGGAGCTTATAGACGATTATACACTTAGAATAAAAGAGACAGAGGGAGGGAAAAAAATGAACAAAGACAGAGAAAGCGAGTGTGGGGGGAATGTGTGTTGCTGCTTGACGAGGAGCCAATAAGATGATGCGCTGGAGCAAGCTGCAGGCAAAGCAGCATACGTCTACGGTAATTAGTGACCACAGGTCAAAGGTCAAACACAACTGTACCATACATCAGGGTGGGGAGAAGACACCCATTCTAACTAATATACAACACACAAATCAGAGAGAGACAGAGCAATTGAAAAAGAGCAATAATGTGAGAAGAATGAACAAGTTACTGAGGAAGAGGCAGATGTTTGGATGAGGGTTAGAATTGTGTTTGTGTGTGCAATATCCAGGATATCAAGGATATAGGATATACAACCCTTAGTTTCTGGTTCCAGTAACGCTCCATTTTCCAAGCTGCTCTTTTTAGGGTGTGAGTATGCTTGTTATACCACAGTGTTGAGCTGCTGTTCTTTATCACCTTTAAGCGTAGAGGAGCAACTGTGTCTAAGGGTGTTTTCACACCTGAACATTTGTTTCGGAACCTGGTTCGGTTCGTTTAGGCATATGAGAACACGGCAATCGCGCTCGGATCCGCACCAAAACAATCGCTCCGATTTGCAAACAAACTCTGGAGCGGTTCGCAATAAGTGTGAAAGCAATGCAACACAACGGACCAACAAACCATATTTCTTTATATAATGCCTGCATGAATGCACATTTTCCACAATGATACCCATAAAATGTTTTTTTCATGACCATGAAATGGTTTACTTAAATGAAAAATTATGTTTACTTAACACATTTAAATAATCGACATGCTGCAATTCAGGAAAGCAAATACTATATCTGTGAAATTATTATATCAGTATTACTAATAGCAGCGTGCATCGTTGTGTTGCTTGGCAACTAGTATGCTGAATCGTTTCTGAAGAAATTCATTGCTTGATTTATTATTTGTAATTAATAAACTACCATTAAACCATTTTTCTTGGGTCTTATTGTTTTATTAACCAAATCAACAAATTACATTTAACGATGTAGACAATGTGGAGTAATGAGAAAGTAGTGGGAAAGACTAAGCAGAGGCACAAACCACTCACAGCAAGGCAAACAGGAACCGACAGGAAAGTTGAGGCAATAATGTTAAGATCCTTATTATCTTAGCCACGATCCTCTGGGCTATGTATGTAATGGCCTTCTTTAAAAGGTCTGTTTCTTTTTATTTTCTAGTGTGCTGTGGAGCACCACTAAGAGATGCTAAGCTAAGAGATGGAGTCTGGTGTCTGAGATGACAAATGGTGTGCATTTTGCAAACATTTCATCTGTTGATAAATGCTGCATGTTTTTTGACCACACTGCGCGTTTGTGCATATGTGCATGCATCAGAGCAAACTGCACATTGCTGCATGTTGTGAATGTGTTGTGGGAGTGTCATTGTGTGCATGTGTGTTCATTTGGTGCGTGTGTGTTCACAGCTCATTTGGTGTCGCATATGTATGCAAACATCCTACTGCGTGGAAAGTCAGCTTGTAGTTTTCCAGCTGGCGTTGTGCCCTCTTGGCAGGTGCTGCCTTAGAACAGCATGCCCGTCTTGATCAAGCCACCTGTCTTCGCTATGAAAACGTGTAGTAGTGCTCATAGAGTAGAGAGAGGAGGAGACCAAATAGCAAGCTCTGAGCGCAGCCCTCCATAGCGGAACCAATCCCCCAGGATATCAGCATTTGTTCAGAAAGTAAGGGCTGCCTAGCAAAAATTTGACTTAATGAGGCTGAACATCCATTTCTTTTGCACTGTTTTTGAAAGCAATCTGGATGTATTTTTTCACATCCCAAACAAGATGCTTTTATTTTTCATTGTCCTAATCATTTCTTACATCTGAGTCGTATCAAAGTCCCTTTAAGAAAAGTCTCTGCACCATCTTGGCCATCTTTGCAATGCCTCTAGGCAGCTATTATAAGTCATATGTACTTGAATAGAGGAAGATAGATATCTCTAAAATCGCTGGGTAAGTTCAAAATAAATATTATATTTCCAACCAACTAATAAACATGACATCAAGTGTACCATAAATGATATTTCTTAGTCTCAAGTTGTATTCAAAAGCTGTCAAGTACCTCACAGCACTCTATACAGAGCCCCTCCCCAGAGAATCGTTAGCGTTTAGCAATTGAAGATAGGCCTAGAGAGCAGGAATATTATTCGCTAGAGCGGACATGATGAGTTTTGCACTTACCCCCTTTTATATTAATAGAACTGCAATATCTTGTTAATTTTATAATTTTGGTATCAGGCATGTTCTGGGTTAACAGGATCTCAAACGTGTTCACTGATGGTTGTCTTTATCATAAAGGAATAAACAATGAACGTGTGCACTTCTTGTCAGCACATTATTGTGTTAACAAGCACCTGCTTAATTATTCAAGGCTGCATATTTGTCTCTAGAGTGAGTCTAATCCAATACTGGAGAAGCCCATCTCGGACCAAAACACATATCATCACCAAAACACAATTACCTAAGCAGTCGAAATGAGATTTAGGTCAGTATGTGTGAACGGGAAATAACAATAGTGTGCATAGAAAAGAAGACCTGATCAGTTATTTGCTTGTAAAAGTTGTAAAAGCTTGTAAAAGTCACCCCAAACAGTGCCTGTGAGGAAACTGGCCTTGTAGAGTAATATTTATAGTTGATGATTATTGATGTTTATTGCTTTACCAGAAGTGTAGTGATATTAGAAGAAACAAATCTCTTTGTAAAGCATATGGAGTTTTGGATATTAAAAATGCTGTAAGCTATTATAATATTTATATTAATTGTAACAAAAATTACCATGATTTAATTAAATAAAATATCTGTATTTTTAACGACTTTTAATGATAATCATTTTTGTATTTGGCAAAGATCAGTCTGATTCATAACTAAGGATTGGTAATTGAATTTGAGGTCATTTATGTGCTAGTTCAAATGCATTTTAAATTTACAGTGACCAAACCTTCTTTTCCCAAAAACTGACCAAATAATACTTCATCTTGCACTGAATTACATATTTGTTTTTTCACAGGTAAACAGTGAAGGAAAAATGTGTACCCAAAAGACAGCAAAACCTGACAAACTTGAGCAAAACCTCTTTCTGGGGGCGTCCTTATTTGTAAAAACACTATAAAAATATAGTATATAAAATAGTATATAGTATATACATTTTTTGTAACAATGCAGAAAGTTTTCTGTTAGGGTAAGAGTGTGGAGTAGGTTATATTGTTTATAACTAGCTGTTTATAAAAACTATAGAAGGTAAGCAAACAGGTGTGTGTGTGCAGACGTGAATGGCAGTTTCTGTGTAATCATGTTGGCCACATCTAGTTTTATAGGCTTAGGCTTGACCTTTGATCTCTTCCTGACCACAGTCTCTGTGTTTTAAACCTCTTAACCTAACACCACCAAACACTGTGCCCTGAACACTACAGCCGTTTAACATGTCAAAGGTTGAATTAATTCACTGAATATATCTGCAACATGCCTCGTGTTTGTTTTGAAGGGATGTAAATCAGATGCTTTATTCTGGGTATTTAATTTAAATGTATCCACTTTATTAGTATTTCTATGACGTATGAAGTCTTATATATACTTATATATATATATTTAACTCTGCCTGTATATGAATGTTGCAGCCATGTACAGGTGTAGTACAATGTCATCTATCAATATCTAGACTATACACTTTATACTATATACTTTATATACTAAAGTCATATGGAATGTCTTTTTTTATTTGTTAATGAGCTAATGATGTCAATATCATAATCATAAAGATTTCTGTAAGGGCAGAGGTTTTAGTTTTAATATCTTTGTAAGTTACACAGCATCACATACAAGAAAAATCCAGTTTACCAGTTCAACATGGGGATAGCATTTCTTCGTTTTTGCTGTTTACTTTTAGAATTTGGTCATATTTCTGAAAAAATAAAAAGGCTCTATGACAGGTTAAAAAAAATAAAAAGAGGGTTCAGTTTTTATTTCAAGTTGACATTTTTTGTTTTTGTCAATAATTAGCACAGAACATATCCCTCTAAAACACATCCAAACACTGGGCGCCACAGACTCCATAGCTACACAATGTTAAAGTGCGTACCGTGCAGAGCCCTGCCCCCACCTCGGCTACTCAGACCACATCTCTGTTATGCTAATCCCAGCATACAGACCTAGTCAGACGCTCGAAACCAGTTCTGAAGCAGGTGAAAACCTGGCCAGCAGGAGCCATCTCTGCTCTTCAGGACTGTTTTGAACACACTGACTGGCACATGTTCAGGGAAGTGGCAACTGACGGCGACTTCACCAACGTGGAGGAATACGCGACATCAGTGACCTGCTACATCAGCAAGTGCATTGATGACATCACCATCTCCAAGACCATCACCACACGCTCCAACCAGAAACCGTGGATGACTGCAGAGGTGCGTGCGCTACTGAGGACCCGAGACTCCGCTTTCAGAGCAGCCCTAAGAACAGCGAGGGCCAACCTGTCCAGGGGTATCAGGAAGGCAAAGCGCACACATGCTCAGGAAATCCGCAACCATTTCGAGATGAGCAAAGACACACAGCGCATGTGGCAGGGCATCCAGGCCATCACCAACTACAGGACAACATCACCTGCCTTTGACAATGACTCCCTCCCAGATGCACTGAACAACTTCTACGCTTGGTTTGAGGCACAGAATAGTGTGACGGCGAGAATGACCACCGCTCCTCTTAACGATCAGGTGCTGTGTCTAACCACAGTCGATGTGAGGAAGACGCTACATAAAGTCAACCCGCGGAAGGCTGCTGGCAAAGACAACATTCCTGGCAGGGTGCTCAGAGGATGCGCAGACCAGCTGGCAGATGTTTTCACAGACATCTTCAACACCTCCTTGAGCACCATCGTTGTGCCGACCTGCTTCAAAGCCACCACCATTGTCCCCGTGCCAAAGAAGTCTCCTGTGTCCTGCCTCAATGACTACCGTCCCGTTGCACTCACACCCATCATCAT
>JAZGTI010000364.1:11905-45794 GCA_036877585.1 Botia kubotai | reverse complement strand
GACTGAAAATTTTCAAGAATATCATTTTTTTGAAGGAAGGAGCACAGCTGGGTAGACACTACTTTTTCCAGTATTTTGGAGATGTATGGAAGGTTAGAAATTGGTCGATAGTTTCCTAATTCATTGGGATCTAGGTTTGGTTTCTTTATAAGAGGTTTAATGACAGCCATCTTATAAGGTCCCGGGACATGGCCCAGGGTTARTGATGAATTAACAATATTATGGATGGGTGCTATGGCAACCGGTAGTATCTCTTTTAGTAGTGTAGTTGGTATAGGGTCCAGTAGGCATGTTGTAGGTTTGGATGTCATGATAAGGCTTTTGTCCTCCCCACTGAGAGGGTTTCACATCAATTCAGAGAATGGTAATGTAGACAAATTCTGTTAAGCTAAAAATGCTAACTATGATATAAATAAATGAAAGAAAGAAAGAAACACTGTAGGAGAGAAAGTCTGAAAAAGACCTCTAATGTGTTTAAAACTAGCTGTTTTTAAGGGTAGGTTTATTTATGCTAGACAAATGTTTATCAAAGATATCAAAACTAAGAACAACATCGTGGGATTTGTGGCTCTAATACCTGAATTTTCTATTGCCTGCAGGTTCAGTGTTTACCAACAAGCCTGTTACTGCAAGTGGAAACATGCTGCAGCTTCTGGTGAAGGCATGGTTCAGTGGGGACCCAAATCTATTTAGCATTACTTTTATTGACATACAGGTAGCAGTTTATAACCATATCCCTGTTGACATCCCCTCATGTCCTGTTCGTCCAAATCCAGATCAACGTTTGGTGAGTGCCACTTCCATCCCTTTAAAACCCAACTCTATATTACGTTACCAGTAAACTTAATGATAGCAGACCAGACTATAGAATCCTTGGTTGATTGATTCATAAGCTTGAAGTGATGCAGGAGCTGCAGGTAACTTCATGTCAAGAGAATTCGCTCAGAAACATCATATTCCATTATCTCTTTCTGATTGCCCTTTAACAGTGGAGGCGCTAGACTGGCGACCCTTAGGAGAGAATGGATCTACTTAATTGACTGAATGTGTTAAGCTGTGCGTTGGTATCCTTCACACAAGAGGTACAATTCTATGTTATTTCCTCTCCTCATCACTCCATAATATTAGGTCTACCCTGGCTCAAACAACACGAACCGGTCATCTCCTGGAGAGAGGGAGAACTACAACAATGGGGACCCACTTGTTTCCATCAATGTATCTTTAAGGTCAGTCATCCGATCAGCTCCCTAGAACCTAAAACCATGGCACAACCCACGAATCATCTCGTCCCAGCTTAGAGGTATTTAGTCAAAGAACAGCCTCTCAACTACCCCCACATCGTTCTGTGGATTGTGCCATTAAACTCACACCTGGTGCTGCTCCCCCTAAGGGGGAGCAGCACCTTATCACAACCCAAGTCAGAAGCCATGAAGAAATACATTAGGGAGGAACTCGAGAAAGGCTACATTTGGCCATCTAATTCTGCACCGCTCACTTCCTTAACCAAACAAACTTCTAGTAAATTGAAATGGTCTTCCCAAGCTAAAGTAGACTTCCAAGAGTTAAAGAGACGATTTACCACAGCTCCCATTCTAAAGCACCCCAACCCGATTGGAGGTAGACGCCTCCAATACTGGGGTTGGCGCTATACTTTTACTACGTCACCGTACCCCCCCCCCCCCAATCTACATCCCTGTGCCTTCTTGTCACGAAGACTTTCTCCAGCTGAACGAAACCACGATGTGGGTAACTGGGAATTATTGCAGATGAAACTGGCTCTTAAAGAGTGGAGACCCTGGCTTGAGGAAGCCTCCCACCCTTTCACCGTACTAACAGACCACAAGTATCTGGAATATCTATGCTCCGCCAAAAGACTTAACCCATGACAAGCAAGATGGGCCCTATTCTTTACCAGGTTTCAATTCAAAGTCACCTACCGTCCAGGTTAAAAAAATATCAAAGCTAACTCTCCTGGCAATCAGAGGAGATGCCCAACACCCCTAATCAGAAACCGATTATCCCAAACAGATTATTAGTAGCCCCAGTACAGTGGGACATTTCCCAGCCAATCTCACTTTTGTACCTGAGCCCTTTCGCAAACGTCTAACATCCCTAGTCCATGACTCTCCTAGTTCAGGTCATCCTGGTATCACTGCCACAATAGATCTCTTGAAAAATTGTTACTGGTGGCCTTCTCTTTCCTCAGACAAATACATTCATCAGTGTACTGTTTTTCAGAGCTCTAGAACCCCTAGACAAGTTCCAGATGGATTACTGCAACCTTTGCCCCAACGTCCCTTGTCTCATATTGCGATGGACTTTATAACAGACCTCCCCAACTCTCACGGAAACACCACAATCCTTACTATTGTCAACTGATTCTCGAAGGCCTGTCGGCTCATTCCATTACCCAAACTCCCCACTTCACTAGAAACCGCTGAACTACTTTGTAATAACATTTTCAGGTTTTATGGCCTACCCAAGGACATAGTATCCAACAGAGGTCTGCAATTTACATCTAGAGTTTGATCTGTTTTTTTTTCAAAAGTCTAGGGGTAAACATAAGCCTCACGTCCGGTTATCATCCCCAGTCTGAACAGAACGACTAAACCAAGAGGTTACACGCTTCCTCAGATCTTACTGTCAGAAGCACCAGGGGGATTGGAATACATTTTTAATGTGGGCCGAATATGCTCAGAACTCTTTAGTGAAACCATCAACTGGCCTAACTCCTTTTAAGTGTGTACTTTGATTCCAACCTTCCTTATTTGCTTGGTCCGGCGAGCCTATGGAACTCCCATCTGTTACCGAATCCCTACAGAGAAGCGAAGTGGTGTGGGACAGAGCACATATGCACCTGTTACACGTTGTCAGAAGACAAACCCTACAAGCTAACGCCCATCGCAGATATGGTCCTAACTACTCCCCTGGTCAATGGGTCTCTTTATCAACTAGAGATCTTTGGCTCAGTCTCCCATGTAGAAAACTCAGCCCCAGGTATGTTGGCCCATTCAGATTATAAAACAAATTACACCTGTATCATTTATTCTAAAACTACCTTCTTATTATCGCATATCTCCAACTTTCCACATGTCTCTACTAAAACCTGCTGGTGGTCCGGTGGGGGAGGCTGAGGAAGGACAGACCAACCTACAGAGTCCATGAGCTTCTGGACTCCAGGCATCGGGGTGGTACATTACAGTACTTGGTGGACTGGGAGGGGTACAGCCCAGAAGAAAGGTCATGGGTAAACGCAAGTGATATCCTGGATCCCACGCTGACCGAAGAATTCCACCGGTAACATTCAGAGAAGCCGGCCCCTCGTCCCTATGGTAGACCCCGGTGCTGCCCGCCTTCTTGTGTCAGGAGCCGTTCGCAGGGTGGACTCTGTTACGGTGGAGGCTCTATCCTCTTCTTCACCGCACCACCAGTGGAAACCATCACCAGAATACTAACCGGAATCCTGCCGAACTACACCTCCCAGCATGCTCTTACCTGGAGCTGATTACTTCCTGTTTACCACCTGTTCATCATTACAGACTCTCTATATAAACTGGACTCTATTGTTAAATCGGTGTGAAGTCTTGATTTGCCTTGTGCGTCATTTCTGAGTGTTTTTCCCTGTTTACCGTTTCCCTGTTTTCTGCCTGCTCTGATCCACGCCTGTTCATCGATTATTCTCTTGTTTTGCCCCCACTGTGTTTGCTCGAGAGACCACTGACGTTTACTTATTGCCTTTGATTGCAACAGATAGAGGAATGCCTCAACTGTTGTCTCAGTCAAAGTGCTTAATATTAATAATCTTGCACCTATTTTCAGTAGTACAGGTATCATGCACAGGTCAGTGGGAACAGAACTGTTTTTCTGCTCATGATCCTGATCTAGGGGTTAATGGGACAGTAAAATATGACAATCTCAGGTAACAGTAGAGGCCTGATCCCACAACAGGTGTCTTTGATGTTAATGGGATCCTTGACTACTAAATTTAACTTAATAATAGCCTAAATGAGTGGACATTGCCAGCTGTGGGAGTGACAATTTCAAGGAAGAAGTAGGTGAGAAAATGCTCCCTCAAGTGGTCAGCATGAGGGAAGTTGAGGAGGTCATGAAACAATGCATATTCTTCTCTGGTGACCAGGGTTTAGTTAAGGGCTCACTCACCAATCTGATTTTTTCTGAGGAACAGCTATACTATGGCTGGGACTGCTTTCTCAGCTGGCAGCCATGCTTCCAATCCTTGGCCTCTGTTGGCATTGGCATGCTTCCAGATGAGGAGATGAGTGGCAGTGATGTCCTTCTGCATCCACTACCTCTCATCACATCAGCTGCCCTTCCTCCCAGCATGCTCTGTGATTGTGACAAGCAGTGGCCAAATTAGACATTGATTGGCCAGTAGAAAAGCAGGAAATGCTTAGAGTAAATTGGACGAGCAGTCCTGGCCACAGCCTCCCTGTCAAGATTTGCCCTTTTTTCCTAAGCACTAAGGAGACGGCCAATGTCATCGACTGCTTTATGGCAGCTGTTGTCGCTATGGTTTTTTCTGACTAAACTATTTAGGCATTAAGGAGAGGGATAAGACCAGCCTCTTTGACCATGCTGTTAATTCAGTTGCCGAAAGGTTTCAGGAGGCGAAACGCCAATCTGAGGCTTTTAAAAAGTTTATTACCCACTGCTCTAGGTCACATGGGGTTACTGCCAGGGAGCAGCCCCAAACATCAGCCACCAGCTCCCAGTACAGGCAGGGGGTCTGAAGTCATGCCCTCTTGGAGCATCAGGTTGTTCTCTGGTCCCAGGGACAATTGCTCTCCCTCAGAGCTATGCACATCCCTGGGGACCATAATGTGGGGGTAGACATCCTGTCGAGGTAGGGACTGAAGCCTGGGAAATGGAGACTTCATCCCCAAATGGTGAAGTTGACTCCTCCCAGGAGTTCAGGGGAGGGTTTATTAAGCTTCCCTCCTTGGGAAATCCCTATCAGAAGGGACCTTCTTTTGCAGTGGAAGCTGTGGGTCTGGCCCCTGAGGGAGACCAACTCTTAGATTCTGGTCTTGTTGAGACCATTCTAAATTTCAGAGCTCATTCCATGAGGAAATTTTATACGCTAAAATGGAATGTTTTCACTTTATGGTGCAGAGAGCTGCACTTACTTTGCTGGGTTCAAGGTTTGGGGGCTTATGTGCAGAGGACCGTTCAGTGGAGGAAGTCTAATCAGCTGTTGGTGTGTTTCGGATTTCCTTAAAAGAGTTTCCTTGCTTCTAAACAAACTATTAGCAATTGGATTGTTGTGGAAATCTTTATAGCTTATGAGGTGCACAATTTGCCTTTCCTTCTAAGGATAGGGTTCACTCAACTTGAGGAGTGGCTTCTTAAAGCCCTTTTGTCAGTGGTCTCCCTACAGGAGGTCTGTGATGCTGTTGCTTGGGCATCCCTGCACATATTCATAAGATTTTATAACTTAGATCATTCTTGCACACCGGGTTCTTGTGTCCTCTCGTCTTGAGTTGTGCCCAGTGGCTTTACACCAGGATAAGCTCTAGGTTGTATGGCATAGTGAGTATTTTGTTTCCCAAAGTGTCATTTCACGATGCAGCACGAGTTCTCTCAATAGGGAATCTCTTGGGTTTTGACTGTAACCTGTGGTCTCTAAAAAGGTAACGAGACACTGCATGTCTCTTTGCCTTGCATTCTGAACACATCAGAACATCTTGCTTTGACTAATCAGAAGCTAACTCCATATGTTCTGACGTCCTTTTGTAGCTTCCATTGTGGTCTGTGGTCACATGCTACTACTGCAATTAGTTTCACACATGCTTTAGATGCTGGTACGCGAAGCGCATTCTCCAAAGTCTGCAGCATCTCATTCCCTTTTTAGGGAACAAGGGTAACAGTCGTAACCCAAGATGTTTTATTAAAGAGATCAATTTTATCAAATAGTATTCAACAAAATTGTTTGTGTATATTTTGAAAAATATATTTTATTGTATATAATGTAGAACAGATAAAGGTAAAAGAAGTTTGATATTCTTAACTCACTGTTACACTTTTTTGTCATTGAAAATACAAATGAAATCACCAGTGATATCTTAAACCACTTTTTTATTACACATAGAACTTGTGTAATAAAACCTAACTGGCATGAAAGGCTTACCATAAACTAACTCTGTGGTCTTCAGACATTAAGATAGCACAGTTGATAAGTGTGGAGTATGCTATAATTATAAGCAGGGTTACGTAGATCGACTGGCTGTTTCTTTACACATTTTAAAGTATTTCATGTACTTTTCATTGGGTCAAGTTTCTTTCAATGTGCTTTAGGCGCTCTAAATCTTATAACAAAAAGTGTATGATCAGCATGTGATACTTAGCATTTTTCATCACCCAGTGGTTCATTAAATGGAAACTTGACAAGACTTGCTGGACATGATATGTGAACCTGGTGACTGTTGATTAACTTAGTCTTTGCTCAAAACTGTTTCCAATTATTTATTTTCTCCAGGTGGATAAAAAAATTAATCTGAGGACACATATGTTTTTTATATTTACTATACCATAGTGGAATTTGATCACTTTCCTCACATTTGTTAAAATGTGATTTTTAGCCATGGTCTTCATTTGGTCCTCATTGCTGGTCACTGATAGGTTAAAATTCCATTTTACGATGCTACACAAGTCTTAATGCATGATGCACTCAAAGCATGAAGCAAAACTCTAACTGTCTACAGATGTGGTCGAATGTGAAACAAAGATAATTTTCAGGCTTGGACAGACTTGAGAAATAATTCTGAGTTCAAACATACTGAAGCATCATAAAGAAACATCTGGGAATGTTTGTTCTTTTTCAAAATTACTGTACTCCGATTCCATAACCAACCCCATTTCCCAACTTCATATGCGAAGCATTTTGCGAAACCATAAGATTTACTGAGATCAACAATTGATTTCGTTTAATGACAAAAAGGTTTGTGACTTCTATTTTCCTAAATTGTTAGAAATTGGGCCTTATTACAACAATCTGCCATTTTAATTTAATAGATTGTAATAGTTAATTTAAACACCTCAAACAAATAACCCTTGTTTTTAATATTTTGTGACACATGGAAGTTTTTTAAAGTACTATGTTTACTATTTTTGCTTCAAGTAAAGTTTGGTGATGAACAGATGTACATCTAAATGGAATACATGACAGAACAAAGATTTTAAACATTATGTTCATAACCATTAATTTATCCATTGCACATTCTGTTTCTATGCAAAAATTAAAATACTTTTTTCAACTATTCTACTTTTTCAGTCTGTAATTTTCTTATTTCATTTCAATTTCTGCAGAATCCATTAGGGTTTATTACACATCAACTCCATGAACATTGCACTACTTGCCAAGAATTGGTAAAAATGAAAGTTTGCAATCCAAAAAGCATTAGATTGGCAGTTCATCTACAGAATTCCTGGGGTTTTGAGACAAAGCAGCCAAAGAACATGAAAAAATAGACTACACATCTGTGTTAGATTTCCTTCAGCTTAGAGTGATGCGTTAAATGCAGATAAATGACAGACAGCAGACTTTACTGCAGGTTCAGATCTCTGTTTACTGTCTCTCAGCACTACAGTAGAGCGCTGCATAAATGATGGTCGTCTATTCATCACCAGTGAACAGTTTCCATAACACCAGACATTTGGGAAAATGGGGATGAGGTCAAATGTTTGCCCCAAAGTCCCCAAGTTCATTTGAGCTTTATTTGTGTTGGTTCTGTTTAAGCCCCATTGCTTTTGGCATGGTCTGGCGTCATGAAGCTAAAAGCTGAAAGAAGTCCATTTATGCATTTTTTACTCGTGTTTTAAGTTCATACATAAGTGTCTGCCAAAATAAATGACAAAGTGAATGCTAAAACTGAATTTGTGTACTCACCCATATAGTCAATTCTTAAAAACGTAATTTTTTGGTAAAGAAAATATTTAGAATCTAGCACACCTTTTGCTTTGTGGTTAATGTTTTATTTAAAAATGACACACAGATACAAAAACAAAAGTTTTATCATCCTACTATAGAATTACCGTAACGGGGATGCGAAGCTGTGAGGATCCATGTGCAGCTGTTTATTAGAATTGTCAAACAAACAAGGGTCAAAAACCAACAAACAGTAATGTAGGAGAAAAGGCAAAATCAAAAACGGTTATAACAGGCAGAGGTCGAGGCAGGCAGCAAACAATCCGAAAACATAATCCAAAACTGAGTCAAAAGTGCAGGCAGTGAACAATCAAAAAACTATTAAAAATCCAAAATGTAAGCAGCCTAACACCCGGGAAAAAACGCTCTGAAATGCATGCAAAGGCAATACAAGACATCGCAATGAGTCAAAGATGGTCCGGGGTTTAAATAGCCCCACTAACAAGGATCAGGTGGTAAACAGGAAGTAATCATACAATGCACTACACTACACATGGGAGTTGTAGTTCGAATTGGTTTAGTACTCTGGCGAGGGCTCCCTCTGGTGACGTGGAGGAGGCGGAGCGGTGGCGAGGAGGAACGCGAGACGCCGGGGTCGTTCTCTGGGTCTAGGGGCCAGCCTCTCCGGATGGGCTCTGTGGAATTCTTTGATTAGAGTGGGGTCCATTTACCCACGAGCGCTCCTCTGGGCCATACTTCTCCCAGCCAACGAAGTACTGGATTCTTCTTCCCCGGCGTCTGGAATCAAGGAGCTGATTCACCTGATAGGCCTCCTCGCCACCCACCATGATGGGAGGGGTCTTTTTCCGGAGACCCCCCTCCGGACCTTCAACTGGTGCACCAGCGGGTTTAAGCAAGGAGACATGAAAGGCTGAAGAGATACGGAAATGGTTAGGGAGATCAAGACGAGCCGAAACAGGGGTTATCATTCTTAAAAGTTTGAATGGGCCCACATACCTTGGACTGCATTTCCTACAGGGGAGGCAAAGACAAAGATCCCTGGTGGAAAGCCACACCCATTGACCAGGAGCGAAGTTGTGTCCAGGACGTCGATGACGATTAGCTTGTTCAGTCTGTCGACGCACAGCGTAAAGCAAGTGAGTGTGTGCCCTCTCCCAAACCTTGGAGCCAGTCTGTTACAGCGGGGAGGTTGGTGGGTTCCCCAGACCATGGGAACAATGGAGGTTGAAAACCCAGCACACATTTGAAGGGAATTACTCCTGTGGATGGCTTGACCAGGGAGTTATGTGCGTTTTTTGCCCACATCAGATACCTGCTCCAGTCAGCCTGATGCTGGTTGCAGTAGGATCAGAGGAATCTCTTGATTGAGATGTTCGGTTTGGCCATTTGACTGGGGCTGATATCCAGACGTCAGGCTGACATTGACTAAACTCCTGAAGAATGACGACTACACACGTGAGGTGAAATAGGGACCCCGGTTCGAGACAATGTCATCTGGCAAACCATAAAATCTAAAAACAAAATTGCACAACAGTTCAGCAGTTTCGAAGGCAGACGGGAGTTTGAGACTTGGCAGACTGGGCAGCTTTGGACGTATTTAATACTGTCACTCGGGAGGGTAGACCACCAATAGCGGTTTTTGAGTAGCTGAATCGTAGCAGTGATTTCCGGATGTCCAGAACTTGGATTCTCATACACCTGAGTGAGTACATGCTTTTTAAAAGACTCGGTTTTTATGCTATCGGGGCAATCAGCAGGACGTGGCTGAGAATCGTTTGCATGTTGGATCTCCATGTGGAGATCCCATTGTTCTGGGGCCACTAGAATCTTCTCGGGAATGAATAGTTCGGGAGAGTCAGATTTGGGTGTGGGTTCCGCTTGTCTAGACAGGGCGTCAGCTTTAGCATTCTTGGAACCTGGATGGTAGGTGACTGAGAAATCAAAACGGGTAAAGAACAAGGAACGCAGCTTTGCGCTGCGAATGTACTCTAGATTTGTGTGGTCGGTAATGACTGTGAAGGGGTGTGCAGCCATCCAGTGTTGCCACTCCTCTAAAGCTAACTTGATGGCCAGGAGCTCACGATTACCTACATCGTAGTTCTGCTCAGCAGGGGAGAGATTGTATGAGAAGAACGCACATGAAAACATTTTGGAGGGTAACCTGTGACGTTGTGACAGTATGGCCCCTACGCCATGATTAGAGGCATCAACATCGACTATAAAGGGGAGGTCAGGATCTGGATGGTGTAAAATTGGGGCAGTAGTAAAATGTGTTTTGAGTTTTGAGAAAGCCCTGGTTGCCACGTCGTTTCATACTAAATGACCTGAGTGATGTTTAATGAGGGATATTAAAGGTGCTGCCACGAATAAATTGATGGTAGAAGTTAGCGAAACCAAGAAAATTTTAATTTCTTTACTGTCTTGTGATCACTCCCTCCTGACTGATCACATAACCGAGGAAACTTGTGCTGGTTGTGTGAAATTCACACTTCTCACCTTTGACAGACAAGTTATTCTCGATCAGACATTGGAGGACTAGACAAACGTGCTTAATGTGTTCCTCCAACGTCTCAGAGTAAATCAATATATTGCCTATATACAAGATTGCCCATTTCTCGAAAATGTCACGGAAGATATCATTCATGAAAGACCGAAGGACTATTAGCCAAGCCAAAGGGCATAACTAAATATTCATAGTAGCCGGACGAGGTTGAGAAGGCTGTCTTCCACTCGTCACCCTCTTGAATACAGACCAAGTTGTAAGCACTTCTGAGATCCAACTTGGTAAAATATTTCGAAGTTGTTTAAGGGCTATGGGTATAAGCGGAAGCGGACAGTGAAAATTAATCGTAACATCATTTAGGTTTCGATAATCTATACAAGGTCTCAGTCCCCCATCCTTCTTCTTAATGAAAAAAAACCCTGCCGAAGTAGGTGAGTTAGACGGGCAAATGAAGCCTTTGGAAAGCTCCTTCTCAATATACTGCCGCATGGCGGCGGACTCAGGTTGCGATAATGGGAAAATTTGACCTTTAGGAGGTGTTGCTCCAGGTATGAGGTCTATGCCGCAATCTACGGAATGATGTGGTGGTAATTGGGAGGCCTTACTTTTGCTAAAGACGATAGCCAGATCAGAATACTCGGAGGGAATATTGTTAAGTGCTTCGTTGGGTTGTTCTGATGTGACTTGAGAATGACGAGTGGGGACAACTTTTAATAAATATTTCTCATGGCAATTCATACCCCAGCGAAGGATCTGTCCTTCGATCCAGGAGATGAATGGCTCGTGCATACGTAACCAGGGCAAACCCAGAACTATAGTGTGTGTCGGAGAAAAGATGGCATATAACTGGATCCTCTCCGATTGAAGCACGCCTATCTGTAGTTGTAAAATTTCAGTCTGTTGCTCCACTCTTCCTATTCCAAGGGGTCAACTATCTACTGCCTCCACTTCTACGGAAGAAGAACAAGTAATTAGAGGGATGTGATTAAATAAAATATAGAGTAAATTCTGTTGAAATTTGCAGCAGCTCCAAAGTCAACTAAGGCAGATGTGGTTGTCTTAATACCAGAAACAACTATTGTGACACGTAAGTGAATAACATTACTAATTTCATTGGTGGTAGAGGCTAAACTCACCGGAGCTTGGTCTGAGCTGGGCCGGACTGGACAGGAGGTTCTCTTATGGCCTGCTTGTCCACAATATAGACAAAGCCCTGAATGGAAGCGTCATTCTCGTTCCTCAGAAGTTAGGCGGGTAAAGTTAACTTGCATGGGCTCGGAAGGGGCTGCACACTCGGGCCTGGCAGAGATATTGCATCGGCGGGGACGGCGAGCACGAATGAGATTATCAAGCTGTATGGAAAACCCAATATACTCACTCAGACGACACGCGAGTTCTGTAAATCAGGACTGTAAATCATGGTCGAGATATCTTCGGTACAGGAGGAGCAGTGTGTCCTCTACCCAGGTGGTCTGAGCAGCGAGCGTGCTGAAATTCAGTGCGTACTCTGCTGCAGCTAGACCTCCCTGGGTTAACAAGAGCAATTGTTCACCTGGATTTATTCCCTCTGGGGATGCTAGAAAACCTCCTTAAACTGACGTAGAAAGGAGTCGAAAGTGGAGAAAGTAGATCTGTCTAATCCCCATAATGCGGTTGCCCACTCCAGCGCTTTGCCTGTGAGAAGAAAGCAGACAACAGCAATACGGCTGCTCTCCGTTGGGTAGAGACCTGGTTGCTGGGAAAAAAATAATGAGCACTACAGTAAAAACCCCTTGCACCGTGTGGGATTACCGTTGTATTTTTCCGGGAAGGGGAGTCGCGGGCTGACCAGAGAAGAGGCTGTGATAATTGGCTGGCTGGGTGCAGGAGGGGTCGCTGCCATAGTAGACAGAGGGAAAACACGAGCTCCCTGTAGCGCTCGTACAAGTTCCTCGGTTAGGGTGGTTAGCCAAGAGAGCTGATGCTGGTGTATCGACAGTTGAGACGCTTGAGCGGACAGCTCAGTGTACAGCTGCTGAATGGATCATTGGGTGGCAATGTCTTCTGTAACAAGGACGCGGAGGCGTGAGGATCCATGTGCAGCCGTTTATTAGAATCGTCAAACAAACAAGGGTCAAAAACCAGCATACAGTAATGTGGGAGAAAAGGCAAAATCATAAACATTATAACAGGCAGAGGTCAAGGCAGGTAGCAAACAATCATCAACATGAAACAGGCACAGTTCAGGGTAGGCAGCAAACAATCCAAAAACGTAATCCAAAATGAGTCAAAAGGGCAGGCAGCGAACAATCAGAAAACCATAAACAATCCAAAACATAACTAGGCAAACAACAGGGAAAAAAACGCTCTGAAATGCATGCAAAGGCAATACAAGACATCGCAATGAGTCAATGATGGTCCGGGGTTTAACTAGCCCCGCTAACGAGGATCAGGTGGCAAACAGGAAGTAATCATACAATGCACGTGGGCACATGGGAGTTGTAGTTCAAACTGGTTTAGTACTCTGGCGAGGACTCCCTCTAGTGACGTGGAGGAGGCGGAGCGGTGGCCTCCTTCGTAACAATTACATGCACAACATGAACAAGGTCTCTTGGAGTTTTACATAAAATAGATGTATGATTATAACCTAGTTATTAGGTGAACTTTTCTACTTTTAATTTGTGACACAGTGGATGCATTGCACCTCGGCGGATATCCTTTATGGCTTTGTGCATTTTTGTACAATGCATGAAGCCCCATGAAGCCACATTCTGTAAATGCTGAGCAGTGCTTCATACAGCACAGGGGTAAGTCTTCTCTCACAGCATCAGGCCTTATCAAAACCATGTGCTACACCACTTCTATCATTTTCAGATGTGCCCCAAAACCAACTCTGAACTTGGAGTTGAATTAAAGAGAAATGTTTTACGCACAAAATTGTTTAAATTATGATTTCTTAGATATGCTGGTGCTCCATCAAAGGTATCAATTAAATTTTTTATCTTTTGTATTGACACTAACACTAACTAAAAGATTATTGATAAAAAAGCATCCATTTATATAAACAAATGAGACTGAGGATTGATTTATTCACAATTTCTATAATTGATTTAAATACTTATGTAGAAACTCCCTGTTGCCATTAACATCTTATAAAATATGAAATAAAATGTGAGACAGCACATACAATAAGGGGGACTGGAGTGGCACAATTTTATTTTTTGCTAAATAGGCTTTCCTGTAGCTCAGTGGTTAGAGCGTGGTGTTAACAACCCCAAGGTCATGGGTTTGATCCCAGGGATTGCACATACTCAGAAACAATGTATAGTATAATGCAATNTAAGTCGCTTTGGATAAAAGCGTCTGCCAAATGCATTAATGTAAATGTTAATATCTCTTGTGAAACAACATTTCTGATTTGATAAAAATGTTTTAGAATTATTATAATTTATCACATATTATTTGTTTTAAGCAGTTTGAAATAGTTTTCCACGTAATAATTAAATTATGATTCACCTCCAATTGCTTTTTTAAAAAAATCATCTGCAAATTTTGATATCTACATAATAGGAGGATGTGTTCAGCTACATAAAGTGTATGACAGTAACAGTTCTGTAAAATGTGTTTGTGTGTGCTTTTATGCATGCGTTAGCATTATTATACATGTTAATTAAATATTTTGTAACCCATGTGACAACCAACTCGTTTCCAAAATTACAACTAATTTACAATCTATAATGTAATCTACACTGTAATTTACAGTATATGTCTTACATTATGTAAATAAAAATGTCATTTGTTACCATCTTTTAATCAATAACATGCATATATTTAAAATTATGTATTTATGTTTTTAACATTTTATCCAGAGGAGTTACTTTTCTTTTGAAATAGAAAACCTTTACTGATGTGGAGATATAGTCAAGGTGACAGCACACAGCCCTCTGTTGACCCAGTGCTGATGGTCAGGGTGTGGCTAAACAGTTTAAGACTACAGAGGTCAAGGGTTAAGGTTTATAGTCCTTTTTGTGTTGTGTATTTGGGATAAACAGTGGGGCTTAAAGCATTCAGGAGTAGTGCAAGGGTGATTAACAAGGTGCTTCAGGGAGGATTTAGAGACATAGTTTGTGATGGATGGCTTCCTAATTCTTTTGGTTTTTGGAACAGGTCAGTTGTTGATGGGGGCAGAGAGATGTAGAGATCCTGGGCTTAGATGATGGAAGGGTGTAGGTGCTGAAAACTGTTATCTCACAGTGGTCCTGCTTGGCAGCTTCAATTCACTTCTCTAGTCTGTACTTGGCAGAAGTTGTAATAGGCTTGCAAAATGGGGTTAAAAGAACCTAATCTTACTCACCATGGTCTATCTTTTTACATTGCCAATCATTATTTTCACATATTTTAATTTTGGTTTAAGTATAATTTCAGTTTGTTGGAGTGTATGTTGGACCATATAGATTAACAATCACTCACAATTTCTCTGTGTAGACACAGTAGACATTTGTCAGGCTAAAGTGCATCTTTTTGGGGCTGGGGGAAAATATTTTTCAGACATTTTCAGGTATTTGGCTCTAGGGAGGCCCAAAAACATTTATCACAGTCATGCACACTTGGATTTTTGGCCTGACCCAGGTACTCCAACTTTTAGCAGTCAGAATGAATTTTAAACAGGGTGTTAACAGGCCAAGGCCAGCTAGCTTTTGATTTACACCCCAGCAGCTCACAGGTCAAATGGCCAGCTGTACTGAATGTATGTTGATGTATGACTGACATGGGTCATGAGCGCCCAGGCCTGCAATACCTAAATTAAGCAGGAAACTATCCATATGTTACGTTCTAGGAGAGTCACAGCGCCATATAGTTAGGTCAAGTTGTTCCAATTCTCCCTGTAGATACGCATGGTGATTTCAGGAATCATTCTCCAGCACACTGTTGGGACCTGGTGCAGAATGAAGAAGGAGCATCAACTTTCCAAGGCATGTAAAGACATCAGACTGCAGTTTGCGTGGGATTAATCACTGATGCAAATGCAGCATAGGGTTTTTGTTTGAAGTACCATGTGCTCTTCTGCTTTTTGTGCAACTTAAAGCAATAAGTTGCATTCCGAAGCAAAGACGCTGTTATCATAAGCGATTCATGGTGTACTTAATCAGTAATAGCTTCTGACTTGAATGAAGGGAGAGGGTGAAATGAGGACTTAATTTACCACATGTTCAAGTGCTTCAGAGCTCTGACTATATGGAGAGCAAACTAACTTTTTGATTGGTTACATATGCACTGTGTTGCATAAGCATGGCTTAGCAACCTCACACAAGAACCAAACTCCATTTTTGTTCTTCAGTAACAAACTTCATTTATTTCTTGACTAAATCAGAATCAGAAACAGCTTTATTGCCAAGTATGCTTGCGCATACAAGAAGTCTGTTTTAGTGTCACAGATTTCCATTGCACAGAGACAACAACAACACACAGAAAATAAAAAAGAGAATAAAAGAATACGCATATGTAAATATAGACAAAATTTATATTTAAAATTTAAGTAAATTTGACAACAGAATCTGTCTACAAATAAAGTGTTTGATCAAATGTGTCTGTCGTATGATAGAAAATTACTTTGATTTTGTTCATAAACCAGGATATCTGCTGTTAATTCATTTTTCATTAAGCAATAACACACAATTTTTATATTGGAAAAATTCTGAATGCCATGAAAGGTTTAAAAACAGTGCAGTTTATTAAAACAGAGATGGCTAGCTCTGGCCTGAACTTCTCTACATGCTCACAACATTTCCTTTCTCTCAAATGTCTTAATGCCTGGAATCAATAAAGCTCCACAAAACATTTTGTAAGAGGTCTTCAGAACAGAACAGAGCTTTGGTGTTTTCATGTTTGTGGTGGGCAACAAACCTTTTGTGATCTCATGTGTGACTATGGGATCACATTTCTAACACCTTAATTAAACTCTACAGTCTTTATGATGTGATGTGATACTTTGTTTTTAGCAAGTGACAAAGTCCTCAGTGGAAAATCAACTTTACTGTTTTGGTTAAGTTAACTATATTGGTGCCAACACCCTGTATGAATAAGTACATTTGTACAGACTGCATAATAATACAGTACTGTGTACTGTCATGGTATTAAATCTCTCTATACACATCAAGGCCAGGATTTTGACCCTCTGTTGCCTCTAACTGCAAAATATTATAGATGTAGCATTTAATTAAACTATTTCCATGAATCTACTACAAGTTAGAACAACAATGTGTGTGTGTGTGTATTTGCATTGTGTTTTTAAATCATCAACACAGTAAGAGAATAATATCCTTCATATCACCTTTACTAAACTCAAGTTTCTGAATAGTAGAAACCAGGCTCTGTTATGGTGGAGGCTCCAGCCTCTTCACCGTCGAGTCGCCAGAGGGAGCCATCACCGGAAAACTGAACTGACTCTCAGAACTACACTTCCCATCATGCTCTCCGTTGAACTGATTACTTCCTGTTCCTACACCTGCACCTCATTTCCCCAGCTCTATAAAACCGGACATTTTCAGTTACTTCTTCGCGAAGTCTTGATTTGCCCTGGCATAATTTCTGAGCGTTTACCTTGTTTATTCTTGTTGGTGTATTTGTGTATGACTTAAACTGTTTTTCGATTATTGATTGTTTGCCGCCTGCCCCTTTACCTGGTTTGTCTCACTGTTGTTTGGATTGTTTGCTGCATGTCTCGACCCACGCCTGTTTTTGGATTACCCCTTTTGCCTTGTCATTATCATACCCGTTTGCTGTTATTGACCCCTGCCTTTTGTTGTGATTAAAGAACCTGCAGATTGATCCGACTCAGTCTGATACTTTGTTACAAGAACACCCTTGACATGGGTTCTTTCATGAGTATTATGCCACCTATTTTGCTGCTTTATGTTACTAACATTTATACACATACTGAAATTAAAGTTGAATTAAAAAATGAAAGTCATTTGTTGATTTTTTATGCGAAATGAGGACAAAAGTTAGCTTGAATGAGGAGTTTTATAGGAAAAATGGCTGAAAAATTGTATGCAGTTTGTAACCAGTGGAATGTTATATTTACCATACATATGTAATGTTGGAAGTCTAGGCAAGCAAAGGGTTGGGAAATAAATGCATGTAATATGAAATACATAAGGTATAATGTAACTTTCAGTACATAGCTTTATTCAGCCACTCATAGTTTAATCTATTGTATATGACTCTAAAGCATAAAACACATCTGGCTGGGAAAAGGAGTGGGACAAGCCAAGTTTAAGTGACAATAAAATAATTTACAGAATGGCATCACACACATGCACAAGTTCATAGAACACATTTCTAAGGCATTCTAATATTGCTGCCAAATATAGAGTGTCAGTATACTGTTCTTATGGTAATAACAGTATCTTTTCTGCAGCTTTCCTTCTTGTGTTTAGGTGGTGTTTTGGTGGTGGTGTCTGTAAATGCCTTGGTTAAGGTGGCTTACATTGTATTGTATTATAAAGGCTACATTATTTTTCCCATTCTGTTAAAAACAGTGCACAGCACTTCCTTCGTGCTTCATGCCAGGTACGAGTGATTTTGTGAGTCAAACAAGTTTCAAGATTGTACCTTTCTTAATCTTTAAGAAATTACCTTGATGTTGACATACTTAACAATCAGTAGTGTGTGTACAAGTACAAATGAAAACAATAAAACTGTAGCGTGCACAGAGCCACAATTTTCAGTTGTGTAGTGTGCATTTAGCATTAGTCAGAGGAAAAATCAGCCTTCTAGCTAGGAAAATTAAAAGAAATGAAACCAGACTGCCACTCTGCCGTTACATGCTGCAGAACTTCAAGCCACTTGCAAAATCATTCATCATGCCTTGTCAAAATATCCAGACAACCACTTTAGCTCAAACACTTCAACATGGTGTAGCAGCTTGATGAAAGCAAGTTTCATTATGTGCAACATTTGACTTGCAATGAAACAGAAAAGGGGTGACCTTATGATAGCGCTTAGCATGAATATTGATTACAAAAGACTCAACTGTTTCCAAGATTAGAAGAATGTCATATGGATCAGGAGTATTTTTACTTGGCCCACAAGTTCTAAAACTGCAATAAACCTTGACTTCCCTGACACGTCTTGTCACACAAAACCTAGCTACTCTTTTAACTGAATTCATGCAGTGTAGATGCTATAGCAATGTAGCTAACACATTATTTGTGTCTCAGTGGCTGTTGGTGTCTATGCTGGAGTGTTCATGTAGAAAAAAACTGTAAACTTTGTAAGCCACCTTAACAATGTCATGTATCTTAACTATTTTTTAGAGAGTCATTTACTGTAATTTATACGTTGTATTACAATCTTGTTTTCATATTCCAAACAAATTGAGCCTTTTCTGCTTGACTTCCTGCTTTCCGCTTGATACGGCTTGTTCCGCATATTTATATCTTGCAGAGTTTTGATGTTGGCTCAACTTCTGTTAGGTAAAGTTTTTTTTGTAATTCTAACCTCCACCTGTAAATGACTTGGAGCATAATACATCTGTTCATGCAACGATAAAATGAATGTGCCCCGTCTGCAGGCCTGTTTGTGTAATATTATAGTGTGGTAGTATTATGTAGCTTTATTTCAATTGTATTGCGGCTTTGAAAAATGTATTGAAGTAACGAGTGTGCACATGTGTTGGACAGTGGGCGGGATTACTGTGTATCTGTTTTGCCTCATATGTCACCAGGTCCTTTGGCTGATGCCTGTAAACTGCTTTTTGCCACAAGTCAAACTATGTATGCCAGGTTTTATTTACCCACAAAGCCATTCTCTGGAATGCCCCAGGTCATCCTGGGTCACTTAGCAGGTCACTTATGTTACACAACATAAATGCAGTGGATGATTTTGTTGAGCTTTGACATCCACTGTTCCTCATGTCACACAATTCTATCTATTACATTAAGATCATGGATCATGGAAAATTACAACAGACTACTTTATTTATCGATCACCCCAGGACATAGCAACTACAAAAAAGGAAATCGCTAAATATCTTTTTAACTGTACACATTATTTTTTAAGGAAACTAGTATTGTTTTTCTACTTATCAAATAATATTTCTGAATCATTCACCAGAGGTACAGTAAGTCTTAAGTAAAGTAAAATAAACACATCTACTCACTTTACATTACATCTAGATTTAGTAACACAAGTTACAAGCTTTCGACAGGGGGCAAAGTTCAACAAAGTTTCAAAAGTTAGTCAAAGTTATTTAGTCTTGGCGTTAGGCCTAATCACTACTGGTCAATTAAGCATCTCTGTACTGTAAAAAAACACCTGTAATATATGGTTCCATACTTTTATTCAACCAAAAACAGCAGAACTAAAACCTTGAGCCTAAAATGATAAAAAAACACTAGGCCTACTTGTAAAATAAAAAGCAGACACATTCATTCACGCATACTGTACAGACAGTCCTAAATCTGTCATTTAATCTATCCTGCCATTGGATGCATGCTGACTTAGTAACCTACCAGTTTTCTGCATGTGTCAGTGAGGGGTATTTTTTGAATTGCACATGTAAGTACAATCACTATGACTATATGGAACTTCAGTTACATTAATAAGTTTACAGTGTGATTGAATTATATATTTTTAGCTGTGCAAAGTCAGTACCGAATCTAATAAGCTTGTAAAGGCTGTAGCACATTTCTTTCTCTAAACTGCCTTTTGCTTTCCAAGCAGGAAAGATACAGTAAAAGAACTTAACTCTGTGTATTAATGTTCTGTACTGAATCTTTAGACCTATTCTCCAGTTAAACCCATATACAGTAAGTAAAAATATAATTTATAAATATTCATTGCTCATTCATGATTTTAAATAGAAACAGTGGATTCCCATAGACATGTTTAGGCCAAGAGCAAGCATTTTGCTGAAAAACTGATTTTGTCTGACCTGACAAAAAGATATAAATGTAATATTATGTTTTCTGAGTAGCTTCTGCTACACAATCCAGCACATTGGCAAAACAATGGAATCTTCGGCTGGTTACTTTTAAAAGTCCATAAGGTGTGTGTATGTACTTGCAATTCTAAAAATAAATCAGCCCAGTACAGTCGTCTTTCATTCAAAAACAGATACATTTCTTTAACTGCATTTAAGCATGTGAGAACTGCAAACAAAGAACTTAATATAAATCTGTGTAATGATATTCCTCACACATTGTTGATAATCATGCAGTCAGTCCTGAAAAAAAATTAAAATGTACACTGTTTCAAAAGTATCACCTTTATACATAAATTACTATATAATTTTTTTTTTTTGGTAATCGTCCTGGTTACATATGTAACCCTCGTTCCCTGAAGGAGGGAACGGAGACGTTACGCCAACTGACTGACGTATGGGGTCTTGCTTGAGAGCCCTATCACCTTCGCTTAGAAAAAACGTGCCAATGGGCATCGGCCCGAGAGGAAAGAGCCAATGAACATTGGGCAAGAGAGCTTGCTGTCATTCAGGTTCTTGCTGAGGAGCCGAGATGTGTCCCGGCCAATCAGCGGAGAATCAGGCTTGCGGCAGGGGGGCGTAATGTCTCCATTCTCTCCTTCAACGGGGTTTACATATGTAACCAGGACGTTCCCTTTCAGTCAGTCACGTTCAACGTTACATCAACTGACTGACGTATGGGGTCCCTGTGAAAAAACGCAGCAAGCCAACCCACGTTACGGACTAGGAATGTCAGTACGGGCAGGCGAAAGCGTGCCTCTGTAAAACAGTTCCCCTGCCCTTCCCAGCACTCCGCGCAAGCAGCATGTCGCAACCCAGTCGGGTGCGGAGCCCGATCACGGAGGGGTCATGGCACTCGTTCCTATCCCCCCTAAAAACGCCCGTTCCTAAAATGAGTGCTGGGCCTGGCGTGAGGCTCCTCCACTGAGCCTACTGGGAAACCACTGCGAAGGAATACAACCGCCTAAGTCCCCCATCCCAGGGGGGAGGCGAAATGCAAGCAAAGACACCAAGCGTGTCCTCCCGCCCACTAGCCAGTGGGCCCCAACACACGGGAGGATACAGGCTCTACCCTGAGGTTATAGAACCTCGCAAAGGTGTTGGGTGTTGCCCAGCCCGCAGCTCTGCAGATGTCTGCTAATGAGTCGCCGTGCGCCCATGCCCAGGAGAAGGCAACACTCCTAGTCGAGTGAGCCCTCACTCCGGGGGGGGGCACGACATGCCTTGGGAATGGTAAGCCAAGGCGATGGCATCCACTATCCACTGGGCCAACCTCTGTTTGGAGAGGGCCTTCCCCTTCTGCCTCTCTCCGGAGCAGACAAAGAGGTGATCGGAGCATCTGAAGCTCTGAGTGCGGTCCACATAGATGCACAGGGCGAACGGGACACAGCAAAGTAGGGGCTGGATCTGCCTCCTCCGAGGGGAGCGCTTGCAGGTTCATCACCTGATACCTGAAAGGCATGGTGGGAACCTTGGGCACGTAGCCGGGCCTGGGTCTCAAGATCATGTGAGAGTAGGCAGGTCCAAACTCTAGGCATGACTCACTGACCGACAATGCCTGCAGGTCCCCCACCCTCCTGATAGAGGCGAGCATGGTCAGGAGCGCTGCGACAGACCCTTAGACTTGACCGACTCCAGTGGCTCAAAGGGGGCTTCCCGCAGCCCAGAGAGGACTACGGAAAGATCCCAGGAGGGAAAGAGGGACGGCCTTGGAGGGTTAACTGTGATACTATCTGGACTCGATACTATCCGATACTATCCGATACTATCCGATACGATACTATCACTCGCCTGAGTGATAGTATCCACCACACCCGGGGGCAGGTCACTCAGGGTCCCATCCACGAACCACACATGAAGGTTCCAAAGATTGGGGCGCGAATGCCAGATGGCGCCCCATCCCTGAGAAAGAAGGTCCTTCCTCAGAGGAATCTTCCAGGGAGGGGCTGTCGCAAGGAGCGCCAGGTCCGAAAACCAGGTCCGGGCGGGGCAGAATGGCACAACCAGCAAGACCAGCTCCTTGTCCTCCCTGACCTTGCACAGGGTCTGTGCAAGGAGGCTCACTGGGGGAAATGCGTATTTGCATAGGCCCCGGGGCCAGCTGTGTGCCAACGCGTCCGTCCCGAGGGGTGCCTTGGACAGGGAATAAAACAGCGGGCAGTAGGAGGACTCGCTGGAGGCAAACAGGTCTACCTGCGCTTCCCAGAATCGACTCCAGATCAGCTGGACCGCCTGGGGATGAAGTCGCCACTCTCCTGGGCTCGACAGCTGCCGTGAGAGTGCATCGGCCGCACGGTTGCGCTCGCCCAGAACGCAGGTGGTGCGGAGCGACCTGAGTCACTGCTGACTCCAGAGGAGGAGACGGCAGGCGAGTTGAGACATGCGACGCGAGCGTACCCTGCCTTGGCGGTTGATATTATGCCACAGTCGCTGTGTTGTCTGTGCGACCTACCACGTGCCTGCCCTGCAGCAATGGAAGAAACCGGCGCAGAGCCAAGAGCATTGCCATCAACTCGAGGCAATTGATGTGCCACAGGGGCCGAGATCCTATCCAGGAGCCCGAAACTGTCTGCCCATGGCATACGGAACCCCAGCCTGTCTTGGAGGCATCCGTTGTCACAACAACATGCCTCGACACTTGTTTTACGGGCACCTTGGCCCGTAGAAAGGCAAGGTCCGGCCAAGGGCTGAAGGTTTGGCGGCTTGTCAGAGTGATAGTCACCCGGTATGTGCCGCCGTACCATGCCCACCCCGGGACCCGGTAGTGCTGCAGTGGTCTCATATGCATCAGGCCAAGCGGAGTGACCGCAGCCATAGATGCCATATGCCCCAGGAGCCCTTGAAGGAGTTTCAGTGGGATCACCGTCTTGGTGCTGAACTTGTTCAGACAACGCAGCAGTGACTGCGCACGCTCGTTGGAGAGGCGCGCCATCATAGTGACCGAGTCCAGCTCCATACCAAGAAAAGAGATGCTCTGTTGGGGAGAGCTTGCTCCTTTCCCAGTTGACCTGAAGCCCCAGGTGGCTGAGGTGCCGGAGCACCAGGGCCCTGTGGTCACACAACTGCTCTCGAGAGTGGGCCAGAATGAGCCAGTCGTCGAGATAGTTGAGGATGCGAACGCCCACTTCCCGTAATGGGGCAAAGGCGGCCTCCGCGACGTTGGTAAAGTCGCGGGGCGACAGGGACAGCCCGAAGGGGAGGTTTGGGCTGTTCAGTACGCCAGTACTGGTACGCCCGACCCCCGACCGCGAACCGTAGGAACGGCCTGTGTCTGGGCAGAATCAAGACGTGGAAGTACGCGTCCTTTAGGTCGATCGCTGCAAACCATTCGTTGGCGCAAACGCATGGGAGAATGCGTTTCTGCGTGAGCATCTTGAAGCTTGTGCAGGGACCTATTCAAGACACGCAGGTCCAAGATTGGCCGCAGCCCACCTCCCTTCTTCGGCACGATGAAGTACGGGCTGGAGGGACAGGCTCTATTGCGCCCTTCGGCAGGAGGACCGCAAACTCCGCTCGCAAGGCCGCAGCATTGCTGGCCGCCACAGAGGTCACCGTGCGCAGTTCCTGCATCAACCCTGGCTTGGAACTACCCTCGTAGACCTGCTTAAGCGCCTTGGCCTGGTGAACCTGCAGGATGGCCATGGCGTGCAGGGCGGAGGCTGCTTGACCAGCCGCACGGTAAGCCTTGTCTTAAAAGGCTTTAATATGTCAAAATGTCTCTTTTTCTGTTCCTTGCAAAATAGGTTTTTTTACTATAAATATTACAACAGTTTTGATGTTTTAAAGGTATCAGCCTAGGTTGAAGACACCTTCACTATCTGAAGTATAACTTAGTTTTAACAGTTTTATTTGTTAGGATCTAATATGAGGAGACTGTGAGGATCTAATATGTGGTGTTCAGATTAATGTTTGGACTGGAACTTTTGATTGCTTAACTGCAAACTGGACCAAATATTTATTTCAAATGAACAGTTCTGAGAAAACATCCAATCATGAAATTAAGACTGCTGTGTGTCCTTTGGGAAATACACAGAAATATTCCATCTATAATAACAACTGTTGGCTGCATTTACAGTTAGTGTTAGCCAACAAAGGCATAAATGCACAATGCTTTTTGGACATTTGCCTTATTTTTTCACATAATGTTGTCTACACTACACATAAACAAAGAACTCAAACTAGAGGTGTAAGAGGTGTAACTTCCAAAACCCTGTAGTTTCAGACAGAGGAAACAATCATGTCCTAATTAGTTATGACAGTCTGATCTATGAATCTCAATATAGAAGTGTTACAAAAACGATAACAGAAAATGAGTTGTAGAAGACATTGTTTGGAGTGTTATGGGTTAGAAAGGTACAGATGTAAGCTGCTGAACTGCCATAAGCTGGTTCTCATTTTCTCATGGGTACATCTTAAAGTTAAATTTGTATCACAAATATGGTCTGATGACTGCTTTAAACTCTAAGAAGAAACATAAACTTGACCTCCTACAGCACCCATGAAAGAAATATGTTAGATATAATGCATTTTAACTTACTTGGTTTAGTTCAAGTAATGATGGAAAAACTGCACAATATTTACCCAAGTAGTCATTACACTGTGCATACATAGCATCATACTAAAGCAAGTTAATTGCCTTTCTCATTAGTTGCACAGTGGTGAGGGTTTGTTACAGGGCTTAAACTAGCAAACTTTTGATTACAAGGAATGAGTTCTAACCACTACAAATGATTTATTTGACACAAGTTGAAACAAGTTTGACTCCATTGAAAGACATGGAGAACAACATTTATTAAGACAAATCACTTGTAGATGAATTCTTATTTTCTGTCATACCCATAAAAAAAGCTTTTAAAAATAAACGAACTATCTAAAATAAAAAAGAGTTATCAATGCACTATTTAGTAACCTCTTCACCCAGACTGATAATCGACATACATATGCAAACAAAGGACATGTGTCCTAGAGAGCCAAACTTTCCGGTCAGAACATTGTCTAATCATCATTTAGACCAAGGGCTATCATTTTACTGCTAGAATCAAGCCTTTAAATGATTCTTTACTTCTCAGCAGGACCCCAAAGGGTGGAAAACCCAGCAGCTAACCTGTATTTAATGGGGCCTCCGAACCTATGACCTTTAGAAGCCTTTGGGGAATTTCTCCAAGAGGGCTTTAAGAGAAACTGTTACCCAGTAAACCTGGTGACAGCAAAGATTCAAAGAAACCACTATGCTCCTAATATTGCTATACAAACACTTACATTTATAAACAATGTGTTGCTTGAACACCTAACAAGTCACACATGCTTTGGCTTGACTTAATAAATTCTCCAGTTTAGATTTGTAGTTGTTCACTGTAAGTTTCCTTTATCAGTAGAAGGAGGAGGGGGCTGTTTTAGATGAGAAAAGGTTCGTGTGTATGACCCACTCTTAGTGGCTTAAAACTGGACCCTACAGAGTGATGAATGATACAGGGACCAGGCCTACTGCAGCAAGGAGTTAAGTTTCACTCATCAAGGCTTCTCTCTCATTTTATTTTTCATTTAGTACTGCCTTCAATACGCTATTTACCATAACAGATATTTACATATTTTTCAAATAAAACAAAATAACTATTTTATTTTAATAACTATTTTGCATTTTATATAAGACAAAATAACTAAAAACGTTTACATCCCCTTGGTGCTTTTTAAAATGTATAACTTCCATAATGACTGCTTTGTACCGTGTTTTGTGATAGTGCATAAGTGTTGTAAAATGTACAGTATAAGAAAAATTTTCCAGATTCTGCACAATCTTCTGCACCACAAGCTTTCTACCAACAGTTGCAATCTATTCACCCTTAGGACAATTGAGGGACGCATAGAAAACCAAAGGTGCAAACATTCATTGAATCCCTAGGGAAATACACTTTATTGAGAAACAAGAGGATCTAAACTTTTGAACAGATGTTTTTTGTAAATTAGGTTATTATTTTGTCTTATGCTATTTGTCTTGTTTTTGTCTTATGTAACTTCTAAAGGGCAGTGTAGCAACTCATAATGTAATATCTGCACAAAATGTAACAAAATCTTGAGCTCATAATTTAATAACAATTACAATGTAACAATAACAATGTACTAACAATTCATCACACAATGTAGTAAGTTATTGTATGAGAAATATACTACATTATGAACACTTGTGTACATAATGTGTAATGTATGGGAGAAACTATATTTACAATATAATAATTACCTTTCAATATGATACATTTTAGCTCAGAAAGTAATAATTTTAGGTAAAATAAGATATTGCATTAAAAGAAAAGTAGGCTTATCAGAGAACAACATTTTCATTTAAATGGTTGTCCTAATACTGCAATTATATATTATAGCTGCAAGCAGGGATGACGGGCCCAAGAACTATAGTGCCATGACATGACATGGTAGTTCTTGGAAAACAGTGCATGGTGAGAACATGGATGTAAATTTTGTGAATTAATAATAGTAAAAGAGTGAGTAATGGACGGTGTAAAAAATATACACACTGTATATGACCTGTATTTCTATTTAATAGTTATGACGGTCATATGTCATTTAATGATGACATAAGCAACACAACACTGTCTTTATTTTAACAGGTGGAGGGTGCTGAACTTTAAAATGTAAATATAGGTTGCAATAATCTACTTTCAAAAATGACCCATTGGCAGGGCCGCTGCTGGCCAAATGGGTGCCCTAAGCAGAACTGTACTGTTGTGCCCCCCCTACCAGGCCTTTGGTGTCCTTTGCAGGCATTTGTAACAATATGTAATGTACACTGTGTATTTTGTATTACATTATGTATTTTAACACTTTTAGTAAATAAAATCATACAATCATTATTGCCTCATTGTTTTAATATAATGCATTGTAAGTCATTTTTAAGACTGTTGTTTGCTTAGGTCTGTTTTTATTACCACAAAAAAATATTATCTGAATACTTCTTTGTAAATTATCATCTGAAGTAACAAACCATAGTTATTTTGTGGTTACCATGGCTACAAGAACCATAATTTTTGGTTATATTCGTAGTAACTTTTTGTACATTTTCGTAAGGGAACATGGAATTTAAAGGTAGATGCCTTGGTGATGGTGAAACCGACATTGCAACACACAATTACAGAGCCCCTTAAAGGACATGGTGGTGGGAAAAAAAAAATTGTGTTCTTTCGCAAAGTTATTTTTACTTTCTGCTTCCAATCGTTTTTCGCATAATGTCCTTTTCAGGTGTCTTTCACTTACGTCAAACTAAGGACTGACCGTATTTCTTTATACTTCAGTCCAATTTCAAAACTATACTCTATAAACTGCTCCATCATTAATGTACTGAGCTGTCTGAACCACTGGAAGCAGAGAAGAAAACAGGAAGTGTTTGTCAGAACTCAACTGGTTTTGAGAGAGAACGCAAATATCTTTACGGGAAAAACCCCAAAAATTTTTTAAATATTTTTTCCTGCTACCCTGAATATTTTTTTTTTTTTACCCTGAATGATTTTTTTTCCCACCACCGTGTTCCTTAAGGAGCTCCATACATTAACGTCAACAGCCAAAAAAGATTCACAGGATTATGAACGTATCTGAAAGTGAAGGGCTTCATCTTGGGCCTTTTTCTTGTCTTTTCATAGCAGTCCATTAATTATGATTATTACGTGAGGTGAGGGTGCGGATGCGGGAATGCCGCATCCTGTGTGTAGTAATGCCTACTGCGTTCACCGTAAAATGCATTTATATATAAAATGCACACACACATATATATATATATATATATGTGTGTATGTATATATATATATATATATATATACATATACTTTTATTTATGTATATGTTAACATTAATACAGAACGGTAGGTTTTTTGGGGTTTTTTGAGCAACTGGGATGGTGCCCTCCGGGAGTTGGTGCCCTACACAAACTGCGTACTCTGCGTATAGGGAGTAGCAGTACTGCCCATTGGCAATACCATTTGAGATATCAAATGTTTCCAATGTAACATTTTCAATGTCTTGGAATAATGTTGAGCAAGTTTGGTGACAATCACATAAATTCCCTAGGAGGAGTTTTTAATAACTCAGAGCCTGCAATTGTTAGAAAGTTTATATGAAATCCAAAATGGCTGACTGACGTGTGATGTGAGTTTTTAAATATGTTTTGTACCCTTAAACACTATGAAGCCTATGTAAGACTGGATTTAGATTTATATTACAGATTTAGATTTAGATTATGGTAAAAAAAAAAGACTTTTGTCCAAAAATGATATAGCAGTTATGACAATATGACATTGTTTTTGGCAAGTTTAAAATGTTCACATTATGAGCTCAAGATTTTTTTTTTACATTTAAAAAAATTATTAAATATGAACATTACATATTTTTACATATTGCACATTTTATATATAAATTATAAACTTACAAAAATGGGTATGAACTCACAAATAGTCCTTTACATGAAGAACGATTGTATAAACATATTATCGTACTTCACATATTTTTGAATAATGATTACAGATGACGGTGACTTATGGGGGTAAGGCCATCACTCATCAAAAATATATATAGTACTGTATGTAACCAGCAATCAAATAAAGCCTTCTTTTGAACTAGTGGAAAATCAGCAATACAAAATCCCTACAAATATATTTTCTATGTCAACAGTATTATGACTTACATAATTTTACTTACATTTATAATATTTACAATAAAAAACAGCAGCATGATGACTTTGTTTTTTTCTAGGATAAAATTAGTGCTGCGTGCAGTGTGTTTTCTTTGTATTTCTATCACTTCATTAAGTTAAAGTGAAAACATAGGCCTACTCTGTAAACTGCAGTCTTTTTACATTGCCAAGTGCTTACCAAAATCTTCAGTAATGACCTATGTGTATAAGTTTCTTTTGTTTTGCCGTTCGAATGAGTCTATGTAATGGTCAAAAACGCTGTCTAGGTGGGTGGCTAACTAGGTTTTAAAACACAGCCTATATTCAGGAAATGGGAAACTTAGGCAGTGGACATCTGAGCGCTTTCTTTCGCTCCGCCCAGCCTTTACTGTGAGAACAGGTTGGGGCACTGAATGGGTTTAGTTACCCATAACTGCAAACACCGTTGAGTTAGACGTACTTCTGTCTTTTTGGTTTCTGTTGAACTGAAATAAAGATGCGCGCATATCTAGCACTGCTTGTTGCGCTTTCCTTACCTAAATATTTGGTTGCGCTTCACGGACTATATGGCTTTGGTCAGCCCGAGCTCTTCCAGAAAAAGACCAACTGTAAACCAATACCTGCAAACCTTCTCCTGTGCCATGATATCGAGTACACGGACATGCGTCTGCCCAACCTTCTCGGACACGAAACCATGAATGAGGTTGTGCAACAGGCATCCTCCTGGATCCCCTTGGTGCAAAAGCAGTGTCACCCTGACACTAGGAAGTTTCTGTGTTCGCTTTTCTCTCCGGTGTGTCTGGATGATCTTGACGAGCCGATTCAGCCGTGTAGGTCACTGTGTGAGAGCGTCAGGAACGGCTGCGCTCCAGTGATGGCTGCTTTTGGGTTCCCTTGGCCGGAGATGCTGGACTGCCAGCGCTTTCCTCTAGATAATGACCTATGCATACCACCTGGTGGTGGAGATTCTTTGGTGCCCGTCACCAAGGAAGGTAGGAAAGTTTTTTGTAATCTGTATTTTAAATGTATGTTTAACCTTCCGTTTACTTTTCTGTTGATCTTTCTTTGAACAGTTCCAAGGGTGTGTGATGCCTGCAAAGAAAAGCCTGAGAATGATAATGCAATTGTGGACAGCTTTTGCAAGAATGACTTTGGTAAGACAAAAAGTCACATATACAATACAATAATATAATACAATACAATACATATACACATATACAATAACATATAGGTATATGCTTTCAGTCTTAAACATAAAGTTTCCAGTTAGAACCAGAAAAGAATTATATGGGAGAACCTTAATTTCAATGTTCATTTTTATTTTGTTTCTGACGTATTGTAGCATAACAAAATCAACTAAAAGACCTATTAAAAAAACAGAACATTACATACACTGAAAAAAGATATGGGTTATTTTTAATGAACTATTGAGGATCATTTAAAAACAAAGAAACAAAAAAACTTCCAGCTTTCCAATCTGTCCAAACAGGACAACCAGACGTTATTCAGAACAGCGCATTTGTACATTTGGTCTACTCTGAATTCAAGCAGTTTATTTCTATACAGTTTCTCACTCTAACACAATCTTAATTACACACTAGCTTTAAAAATCAAGGTCAAGGAGATTTCCTACATGAATGGCGACACCAAGATCATTCCAGAAACCAAGAGCAAGACCATCTACAAGCTAAACGGTGGTGTCACTGAGCGGGACCTTAAGAAAACAGTGCTCTGGCTGAAAGACGGTCTTCAGTGTGTGTGTGACGAAATGAATGACATCAATGCTGCCTATCTGGTGATGGGCCAGAAGATGGATGGAAATTTGGTCATAACATCACTGAAGCGCTGGCAAAGGGGTCAGCGTGAGTTCAAGAGAATTTCTCGCAGTATTCGTAAGCTTCAGTGCTAGGCTTACCCATTGATGCTCTGAGCAATCAAATTGTTTTGATTAAGGGCTGTATAAATATCAAACATATATGTAAAAGTTCATTCTAAATCCCAATGCCATTTTGAGATCAGCTCAGGATACAGAATGGCTTCACCAGTGGTAATTGTCAGAAGGCATCTACCATAGTTTCAGCACAGATCCACTTTCATTTATCCTTATGACTTTTTTAATTTACTCATTTTCATGTTCCTCTCCTCTAGTGCCTTAAACTAATAACTCATAAACTATAACTCATAAATCTATTTTTGACAGATGCTTTACTATCTACTATCTGCTAATTATGGAACAAAGTCACTGTAAGTTTTTGAATGTTAATAAAGTGATGTGAGATGTTGAAATGGTTGGCAGGAAGAAGGAATGACTGCAGAACCTGTTCCTGATGGTCAACTTGAATCATGACTCATGGTCCACATACAAATGTAGATGGTAAACAGAGGGCACATCATTGCACGGGTGCTGGTCTGTTCAGGGGCAGTTGCGTTTTCTAACAATTCTGTCATTTTGCCATATGTTCTGTTTGGTTATAATTAGGAAACATGTTTCTTAGCAATTCATGGTTAATGTGTTTTAACCTGCCAACCAGAGTGCATTTGTGTGGATTGTTTTACTAAGTTTCTTTTTTTCAGCACAATGAGATAGCTGGATCTATTCTCAATGTTTAATAAAATATCCCATGTGATACTAGCCTCTGAAACATCATTATGTAAGTTAATGTTAATACATAAACTTCTGCCCAGAAAAGATAAAGACAACTGAGTACACAAATGCATGATTTTTATAACCCACTGTTATTTGTCTTCTTTCTACAAAGTCTAAATGCTGCACTTTTCTTATGTTATACAATTTGAATTGCAACAATAACGAATATATGTAGTATTTGTATATTTTTTCCATGTCAGTTATATGAATAATGTTGTACCATATGGGTTTGTTTCCTGTTATGATCTCAAAGTTTTTTGCTGTGTTCTTAAAATGTTTTTGGCATAAAAATACTCAGTATTACAAAATATTATTATTATTATTAAAATTATTATTAATATTATTATTATAAATTATATTATTAAAATATTATACAAAATAATATTACAGAAAGTCATATGAGATGCTCCAGTAGGGCAATGATGATTTAGTCATGTTTTATTGTGTGTTGGTTTTGGTAAGCTGTTTAGTAAAAAGGCACATGGCATTTTTCAAACCTTTGTGGTACTCTGTAAATATTCAAATAAGATTTTTATTCTTGTACATAGTATCAGACCTCTTACAATTTCATGTTTTCATCACAGTGGCATTATGTTGTTTCTCATTATAGTAGTACTATAAGTGTACTACTGCATTTATTAACACCCACCGTCATGTAATGTAAATTAATCATTGATGATTAATCCAACAATCATGAAAAATAAAATGCCAAAAGCAAATAAATAAAAAAATCATCATTGGTGTGTATTGGTAAAGTTTGGTAGTGTTTAAATCATTGTTAGTTTAAACTTTAAATTTTCATACACTCTATGACTGAATCAATATACCAAGGCATCAGTTTCTATGGGCCAGAAACAGCCCATTTTCACACACAAAACATCATATTTTTTTGCTTCCACAAAATATGCATTTCTGATTTACACATTTTTCAAAACAACACTTTTACCTTGTTCTTGTTTTAGCACAATTTTATTGTAAACACTTTAAATAAACATAAATTAAATTAAACACACTTTCATTTACATTTAAGGCCCTAAATTAAAATAGATGGGAATCAGATGCAGTGATATGGTGTCGGGTCAACACTGTGTATGGCCACTTTCTGGCATGTAGTTCCAGGACAGCAGTGTAGATTAGATTAAAGAAGATTATGGAGCTACATCTGAATGATTAGCAAAATAACACCTTTGTGTACAACCTACATCCTTAAAAAGCCACAGTAACTGACAAATTGTTTTTACATTTTCAATTTGTATACACAGACACAAATGTAATTTCAAATAATGCTTCCACATATTTAATTTTGGATTTTAGAATGTTTGCTTCTGACATGTAGAAAAAAGTCAATGGCACTTTTCTGCTTTTCCAGCAGAAAAAGTCAATTTGTTAAAGAAATTTTATCTTTTGCAAAATATTATCTACAGTGCCGCTTCATGTGCATAACACAAATGCCACTTCGTGTATAAATTTCGTGGATATGATAATATAGGATTTTAGTATTTCATTTAAGGTAATTGATGTATAAATATGTAAAACGTATTTAATTGAAAAATACCTTGAAATACGGCAAATCATTGTCAACAAACTGCAGGTACAGCTATTTGTGGTCTTTAGTTCCCCCTGGTGTTCACAAATATAAAAAACATTACTACTGCTACTTAGTTTTTCTTAACTCATTTAATACTTTAGGTATTAAACCTAAGGTATAAATACTTTTTTAAACTTAGGTCAGTGTTCTCAGCATTAAACAATTAACACACACACATTCATGTAATATTGAATACTATATTGAATACCTTCTGCAATACTTTTGTTTTACAGGACACAGTAGAAGTCATAAGCACATTTTGAAGCTCTTTTAGAGTGTGTTTTTGTTATCCACTTTATTGATCTCCGCAGGAAGAAACTAGGCCAAGATATACTATTTTGAAGGAATTAAAATGTAATAAAATTAAAATGTAAAATGTACTATATTTTAAATAAATTAAAATTTAATAATTCGGGAAAAAGTCGTGTTCAGTCAAGTCTTTGCCTTTCCCACTCAGAACAACCTCTTGGATAATGTATCATGTGATGTATCAAGAGTCACGGTATCCAGGGTAATGTCAGCATACCACCAAGAAGGACGAACCACATCCAACAGGAGTAACTGTGGACGCAAGAGGAAGCTGTCTGAAAGGGATGTCCGGGTGCTAACC
>JAZGTI010000364.1:0-11453 GCA_036877585.1 Botia kubotai | reverse complement strand
TCACTGCCAAGGACTACCGAACCATTCTTGAGGACCATGTGCACCCAATGGTTCAAACATTGTATCCTGAAGGTGGTGCCGTGTATCAGGATGATAATGCACCAATACACACCGTAAGACTGGTGACAGAGTGGTTTGATGAACATGAAAGTGAAGTTGAACATCTCCCATAGCCTGCATAGTCACCAGATCTAAATATTATTGAGCCACTTTGGGGTGTTTTGGAGGAGCGAGTCAGGAAACGTTTTCCTCCACCAGCATCACGTAGTGACCTGGCCACTATTCTGCAAGAAGAATGGCTCAAAATCCCTCTGTCCACTGTGCAGGACTTGTATCTGTCATTTCCAAGACGAATTGATGCTGTAAAAGGAGGCCCTACACCATACTAATGAATTATTGTGGTTTAAAACCAGGCGTTTCAGTTTTTATTGCCCAACCCCTGTATATATATATATATATATATGCAAACTTATCAAACGTAATATGCCATCTAGTGGCTGACACCAGTACCCTAGTTTTCTAAAAACAAATAAAACACTAATACAATTAATTTGACAAGAAATAGCTTCAGGGGTTTAAGACTTTGGTCCTCTTACTGTGGTTCATGGCTGTTGTGAAAAGTTGAAGAAATGTATTAAAAGGTCACGTAATCAATTCTAATAGTTTTATTTGTTGTTTGTTTGTTTTTTGCACTTTGTATTTGTTGTACCTTTATTTTATCTCCTCTTATTTTTTAAATATGCAGTTAGGTTTAGGGCTGTTTGAATGTACATATGATTTGGACTGTTTTCAGATAGTTGTGCAGTTATGATGCCTTACATTGTTTTATCGGTGTTTTCGTAGCCGTTGTTGATTTGACCACTAGGAGACAGACGTGCTGTGGATCCGTACTGACATACGCGTCCTCTTCCGGGTGTATTTGAAAAGACTTTAACTGAGCTGTGGCGGGACTCAGTGTGCTCGAATGATACAAACAGCAACTTAAACGCAAGCCAAGATCATTTATATGAAAAGAGCTGCACGGCTAAACAAAGAGCAGTTATAATCTAAGTGCAGGTGAGTTGCTGTTTAACAGTACCAACTGTTGCATCGATGCTCATGTATAATGGCAGGCATGATGGCTCCAGTAATGCTTTTGCTCCTCAGGTTTAATCCTGTAATACGAGGAAAGTGAATTAAGGAAGTTTAGTACACCAGACTGTCGAGTTAGTTCAGATCATTTCACATTTTAAATCAAAAGATCGGAAGATGAAAACTCAGTGTCAACCAGTTATATATATAATATTAAATGTGTGCATGCTCACGGAAGTTCGGAGCACTGTGTTTGTGATACAGGGAGTAAAAGGACAGGGATATAGAATTTTGTAACGTACATTGACGGAAGTGCTTTTGGCATAGTACAGTAACTCAATCGCAACTTCATGACATACTGGCGCAACAATGTAGCAACATTCCAATTAGAATTGGGCAAGAATAGGTCAATGTAATAACTAGCAGAACTTATATTTAAGAAGCGGGTGTTTTCTTTTTATAGACAATGTTTTGTGTTTGGGTGTGTTAGCGTTGTATCACCTTTAGATTGAAAAGCAGAGAATCGTTTACGTGTCCATAACGCGAATGAACGAAAACTACTATGGAAAAGGCTAGTTCATGAATAGTAATTACGTCACGTGACTGGACGCACTAAGGAAAGTTAAAGAGCATGACCTCATTAAAATTTTCGTGTGCTAATCTTACGTTATAGTAGGATTTTTAACTTTTTGTCCATGACATTAACACGGTCGTTTCCTTATTTTCATTCAAAGGAACAGTGGGCTTCTTCCTCCAATTGTCTATGACCCACATTTACCCTCCTTTTAGTTTGTTTAGTTTTAGTATTCAAACTAAATAGATTTTTAAAATAATATATATTTTATTTCAAGCTGTCTTTGTTTTAGAAATTATCACAGTTTATTCTTCCCCAGGCAAGGTGGTTAAAGATAACACATTTTAGACACATATTTTACTTAAACGCAATATCTTATCTTAAAAACTAGGACACTTTATCATTACGTCATGAAATATGTTCAATAGCCTATATCTTTATTGTCATCTGAAATGTGGCTTAGTGTAAATGATACAAATGACGCAGCATATTCATAGTAATAAGTTCTCTTTTTCATATTTAGATGCCAAATCATTTGTTTTAAGAGATAATTGTGTAATGATATGTGGAAAACCTATTACCTTGTGTAACAGACCTTCAAATATATACACTTTAAACCATATGTTATAGCTTTCTATCAAACACTCACATAAATATTTTAATACTAAGATAAATCAAATTAAAACTCATCTAAAAAACTTGTGCCTGTTTAGTAACCCATTTTAAAGTCTTCCTGTCTCTTTAATTTAAAAGAAGGAAGTTCTGCATTCAGTGTCACTGTGTAGTTGTTGCAGGGTATTTGCAACACCCTGCAACAGTAGATATTTCTTTGTTCTTTCAGAATCCCTGCCTGAAATTTCAGCTGCAATGATTACTACTGGAATTCTAAGGCTTAGCTACTTGAGTTCAGCTTGGGAGGTAAACTTTATCTGAGAAGACTTGGTCAGTTGCTCACATATATGTTTATTTTTAGGAATGTCAGAAGCTAGTTTTGAATCAGAGAAGAATGCCTCACTGGACAATCAGTCAGACCCTAAGGAACAGGGTCTTCAAAATGCTGCTGACTCTCTGAGCCAATCAGAAGATAGAAAAAACAGCCTGGATGAAACAGACATGACTGAAATTGACATCATTGAGAACAAGGAAGTTGAAAATCACAACCATATAGTGAATGATGATGAAGATAATAATGAAGATTTTCAAACCCAGGCTCAAACTAGTGAAGTCCTTAAAGATCTAAGGGATAATGCTGATTTTAAAACTACCAGCAGTGTGACATCGGTGACGACAGAAGCTGATGTGAAGGTGACAGTAATGATATATTAAGAACTCGTAGCTTGGCTTATCTTTGATCTCGCTCATACATGTTGCTGTGATTTCAGGTATGAGATCCTGCCTTATTGAAAAATATTCATTGTATCAAACAAATTGTCCCAAATTTTTTAAGAAATAAACCTCTGCCTGAATTCTGCAACGTGATGATATGACAGCAAAGCATCTCTGTCTCTTTCAACCTCTTTATAAGGTGCTTTCTTTTTCTTTATGCGTACAGTAGATTTCTTTAGCTTATTCTAGTTAATCTTGTTTGGCTGTTTCTCCAGCTTTTCAATATCTTGCCATATTTAGCAAATTTGTCAATGGTATGCAATGCACTTTGGTGATGGGTACGTGGTTTGTATTTTATGCACATTTTTATAAAATCAGAATCACCTCTTCATTAAATAATACAACAGAAATAAACATTTTGATTGAGTTTAGTTTGATTTAATTTCAACAGAAATTGAAATGAGGTGTGTTTGGGTCTGTATTCTTGTGTAGGCAGTTGGCAAAAAACAGGTAAAAGAAATATTTGTTTTTTAGGTGTATTTTAATTGGTCAGCATTTTTTTTGGAGGGATTTTTCTTGCATATTGTATTGCCTTTTTAACTTAAAAACTGCAAGTTAGAAGCCTGTTCATGATATCTTCTGGGAATCATTTAATAGTGCATCATATGTTTTAGCACAATTGCAATACTTAGACATGGTGTTCTGATAAGGAATAAAAAAATTCAATAATAAGCAAAGAGTATAAGCAAAGAGTTTTGCTTAAGAAACCTATCTTTGACTAAGATATATGGAAGCAGAACTCTGTCTTTGCTTTCCTCTTGTAATATTTATTAGACCTACTGTATGTCACTTAGCATTTATAAAGAGATCAAGATAATGACTCTGTCTTCAGTATGACTGATCGAATTGCTGTTGTCTTGTTGTTCTTTGTTAGTACGTATCTAAGCAACCACACTCTGGGGGCCTCTTATGCTGGGCTTGACTGTGGTAGTACTGTTTATCAGTGCTGCTGATACATCACATCTGCTGCTGACAAACCATGCAGCATTTGGAAAGAAGAGATTTACATCAGCAAGTTTGAGTGCTAGACTAAAAACTGAAAAAAATGGCAAAACATACAGTCATTGGGGGACAAATGGACTACCTTAAGTAAAAGCACAAGGATGATTCAGAATATTTTCAAAATTGTCTTAAGAGTAACCAGCAAGGACCACATTAGACATTTGATTAATCTGAGAGGGAGTTTCAAGCCAGTGACCTTCTAGCGTAATGGCATCAGGTGGCTTTGAAATATTTATGCTGTGTTATCGGACACGGTGTGCTGTTTTCACCAGCCAGACAAATAACTGGCCAGTTAAGGAAATTCAAATCGGTGTGCCCATCAGTGGACTTAAACCTTAGTAGACCTTAGTTCTGAACCTTACATTGTTCCAACGCGTATGACTGTTGCTGTTTTATCAAACAAACAGCAAGTGTTAGGGACTGAAATCTTAGTCATCATTCAGTTTAATTGCATTTTGTTTCCCCATACAACCCTGTCTGTGCAAAACTTTTGCTCATGTCTTGACCAGCAAATTTGTTGACTTCTACCAGACCTAGACACTGAATAAGACCCCACCCTATCCACCCTAATCATACACATTCTTTAAAACCCTGCCATCCAAAAACATGTAGCAACGTTAAAAGTGAAAAATGATTTACAGGCACAGAGGTACATTCTACGTTTTCTAATTAGCAAATGTGTGTGAGCAACAGTCAGATTTTGTTTTTGCTATTCACATAGTCTGTAGATTTCATTTCTCAGGACACATTTAATTGATATCTGTAAGTAAAAGTAGAGTTATGTGGTATTCCAAATAAAATGCATACAACAGAATGAAAAAGAAAACCTACTTTTAGGTTTTAGATTACTTTACTTTTACTAGTGTTTCTAGCTTCTATTCAGCATTTTTGTTTTGGTATTTTCTAACTTCAAAAGTTATTAAGCTGGTAGTGATGAGCAGTAAGCATGTACATGTATGATAGCCAGATACAGTGCAAGCTGATTTGCTGAAAGTAATTCTATAATAAATGTACGGGCAAATCAACTTGGAAAAAAAGTAACCGCGCACAGTACCAGACCTAGAAGACCCCAATTTCAAAGTCAGTAAGCCTAACAACTCTTTTCTAGCCACTCTAAGGTTGTGGGTTTGATCCCCAGGGGAACACTTGTACTGATAAATTATATACCTTGAATGTACTGTAAGTTACTTTGGATGAAAGCGTCTGCCAGATGCGGTAAATGAGTAAAACTGGTATTTTCCCCAGTTGCCCTATGCTTAAGTCATGTTTTTGCTACAGTTCCAATGATTTTATATGCTTGGATTACAAATTAACTTAAATGGTCATTGTTTCCCAGAACACTTCAAGTGATTTTCTTATTAGACCTTTGACTAACCTAGAAAAGTTTGTTTCTTTTATGTTTTATCAAGCTTTTCAATTTTAATTCTGGGCTTTTTCTTTGGTAGGGCAGTAAAGGAGAGGAAGTTGCACGTGTTCCTGTAGCTTAACTGGTACAGCATTGGGTTAGCAGTGCAAAGGTCATGGGTATGCACGAGTTTGATGCATATGACTGTTGCTGTTTTATGAAACAAACAGCAAGTGTTAGGGACTGAAATCTTAGTCATTTTTAAGTTTTATTGCATTTTGTTTCCCCATACAACCCTGTCTGTGCAAAACTTTTGCTCATGTCTTGACCAGCAAATTTGTTGACTTTACCAGACCTAGACACTGAATTAGACCCCACCCTATCCACCCTAATCATACACACACAATTCCCAGGGAACATACATACTAATAAAATGTATGACTTGAATGCACTGTAAGTCACTTTGATAAAATTGTCTGCCAAGTTCGTGAATGTAAATCAAGATAAAGGGGCCCTGCAAGAGGAGTAAGGTCTTTGTATATCTGAAATGCATGCACCTCTGCTTCACTGTGACTCTTGACCAAGACAAACACATAATCCTTCTTAAGCATACTTAAGCATCTTTTTAGGTACCACTAATACAAACTAAAATGTTGGGTTTCTCTCTGCTGGAAGCCATTGTCATCCAACCTTGTCTAAAGTAATTTCATTCACTGTATATATTTGATCAGTTTTTGTGTTCTCTGGGAATCGATTCTATGAACTAAGTTTATTTTCTACAAGTTTAGCTAGTAGAATTTATATGATTCATAAAAGTACAAATGGTTATTTGTCACTGCTGTACATTTTTGTCGAGAAGATGGAATGCACTATTTAACCATTGGGTTCTGCTGAAGTGGTCATTAATGAAGGCAATGTTTTTAGACGGTGCTTTTTAGCAGATTGTACGTGACTATTTGGACTCAACTTAAACTTGCATCAGTATGACTTTCTCTGCTTTGCAGCATGCGTAGCTGTGGAAACAAACAGGCATTTCATAGTGTTACCATAGTTCGTTTTTTACGTTTATAATTATCATTTATAGTAAACGGATGCCAATATCTTCAGTTACATCAGTTATTTTGTCAACATGATCAGTTGTCATTTTTGGAAGCGTTTTCACATGGGATACAGTATCATATGGGGTGTAGATTTGGTTTGAACTTGTTTTTATTAATCATTTTAATAATAATGGGGGTTACAATACAATGTCTACTTGTAAATGTAGCGTTGTAGACTCAGATTGTTGGTTCTTAAGACAAAATGTTTAATGCTCTCGTCGTTTGTAAGTCGCTTTGAATAAAAGCGCCTGCTAAATGAATAAATGTAAATAATTAGGGGGATTGTAATTGCTCATTTTAATCACATTAAAATTGTGTTTAGTTTTTGTGATTGTGCCTCCTTATTCATAATGAAATGTAACCAGTATATCACTGAAAAAATGATCAGCAGATGGCACTGTAGTTAGACTAAGCTTTTCTTCCTTTACCTGATGCATCTTTGAGTTCATTAATAGCTAATTTACTGTCATAGTTGAATCGTTTTTCTAATCAGTTACCGATCTGTGATTGGTTTTGTTCTTAATAGCTGCATCTTCTATGGCTGCGGGGCTGCGGTTATATGTGCAAAGCTGCTTGTGGTTGTACCTCTCTGCATCTGAACATGACTTTAATGTTGTTTTAATGTCCTAGTTATTGTGTGTATTTGTGTGTACTAAAGGTGACTATGGCAGAGGAGGCCCACAGAAGCCCAGCTGCTCAAATCCAATTCACCAGAAACAGAGAATCAGACAAGAGTCATGAGGATGTGTTTCAGAGGGTAAGACACTTTACCCATAATGCACCAGTACACACAAAGACATCTTATTCACTACCTCTGTTTCCAAACTCGTGCTGAACAGAAGGTTGCCAATGTTCTGGTGCTAAACAGTGACAATGAAGTATGTTCTGTTTTCATTGTTCTTTCTTGTGCTTCTTTGGACTGTTATTGTGTTCATAATTATTGGAAAGGAGGAATAGGCTATTATTTAAATTACTCAGTTATATTTTAAACATTAAAAAAGGATGTATATTTCAGGATAGCTGACTGCATTGTTAGTTCATAGTTAGTTCATAGCATTAAACAGGATTTTTGTTGCTGTTATTTTATATATACTGTTGGTTTGTCCAGCCCCGGTTCCAATTTTATTTAGCCAGCTTAGCATTTACTCGGATTCACTCAATAAGCCTCTCGGTGGGCAGACATCACAGCCAGTAAGCTAAAAGCTGAGAACAGTATTTATACTGTTAACCAGAGACCAAGATGTCAGTAGTCTTTGAACCTCCATACAGTGGTAGATTTCCAGACCCGCATTGAATCTGTAGTCCTAGACTTTTAATTGTTCATAAATGTCTACACATTTCCATGTTGCATGTTTGTTTATTTTTTTGGTTAATGTGTTAATATAGTACTCTCAGCACAGTTTAAATCATTTTAACATATTTAAATACACTATAAAATTTTGCATCTCACTCTACAGCAAAGCATAAAATGCTGAATAAAACCTGAATCTTAAGACTAGGCCTGATTATTTGTCAAAGAAACATGATTTATTGTGATATTTTTTTTTATTGTAACATTTTATTCCTTTCTGTTGTTCTCCCAATTCTTTTTCTCCTAAGGAGGTGCCACATATCTCCTCTGGACAAATCACGTCACACTCCAACAATTTACCTGAAGATTATGCAATGAATGAGGGAGTGGTTCAAGTGGGGCCCTACACAGGTAATGTATACAATTATTTTCATTAAACACACTTTATATTAATGTAATTGTGTGTATCCTTCACACAGTTGCTTACAAAGACTTAACAGTCTACAATTAACTGACATGTTGAAATTAATAATTTCCTTGGAGACTGCATTGAAATGTTGTTGGGTCTTGTAGGGTTTCATTTCAACCATTCGTTAGTAGACATGAAAATGGCTTCAATATCCTCTTTTTGTAGTGCATCTAATATGAACACACAGTTGCTTTATTTGTTTGTCCCCATTGTGAGACAGTGTTGTGATGTGGAGAGGGAGGATTTGAATTTGAAAAGAAAGGTGTTCCTCCCTCATTACAAATTCGTCTGATATATTTTTTTTACCTTATGCTCACTTTCATTCATTCTTCCTCATTCACTGTGTGAATTAATTTGTTGGATGGAAACCTGGCAACCTGTAATTAGTGGGAATTGCTGTCCACCCCCTTTCATTATACCTCCACATTTCTCGTGACTTGTTAGCTTAAGGGACTGTGGAGCTTATTTCATTCCTGATTCATTTTATTTTTATTTATTAATTTATTTATTTAGATAAAGTGCTGTAAACTAAAGTTACTTTAGTTTACAGTTTTTATTTACCTAATTTCCATGTACAGGCATACGGTAGAACACAATATCATTTAACAGGTTGGGCAAAACATGCCTTGTCATGTTAATGTGTTTATTATCCTAATCATAATAACTTAAAAAAACAAAACGTTTTTTAAATTAATTTTTTTCAGCAATTGTGGATGGAGCTTTGCGTACTTTAGAGTATGTCTTTAAAACAAACTTTATTTCAAAATAGCAATCCTTGATAATGTATGTTCCTTTTCTTATAATCATTATGAATAATATTATGGCATTGTGTTTTTTTGCATAAGTACTTCACCCCTGTGAGGCTCAATATATATGTCATGAAATTCCTGACTGACCATTTTTAGGGGCGGCAGGCCAGGCCACCTCACCTGCAGTTATTCCCAGTTCTGCAGCAGCCAGCCGGCTAGCTCGCAGCATCAGCGATAGTCAGGTGGAAACTCGGAAAGGTACCTCATAACAGAAGACAAGCCTGGATGAGAATTTCTTAATCATCTTTCTAACTGCACTGTCAGTTTTGTTTCAGGCTCTACCATCATAAAGACATTTCTTCTGTTAGTAGCTTCCAGTTGATGTCTGTTAAAACCATGTTTTTAAGAGACATAAGTTGCCATATTATTAAAACAAAACTTTGAAAACATATATAAACCATAGTGCCTATAGATATGTCCTGTTTCTGTGAGGTGGAACTGGCATCACATTTCTGCATTGCACTTGCAGTACATGCTTAACTTTATGATGGTGTTTTTATCTCCAGGCCTGATTTCTTTCCTCTTTATTAACTGTGAGTCGGGGCTCATTCATTTGTCCCTAACCTTGTGCCTCTCTGGCTGATCTACAGTAAAATGTTGTAGATTGCCTTTCATAAATCATTGTGTCTTATCCCCACAGGAGTTAGGTAATGCAAAACAATGCACAGCTTTTGTCGTTTCCAAGCATCTCTGCCTGTTTTCTGAATTTTTAAAAGACTCTTTCACACTTTCTTGCATTTGGAAATAAATCTAAATTTTAAATTCTGTGAAAATTAGTTTTTCCCAAAAGCTTTCTTTTAGTAACAACAACTAATTTGTTGCGTTTGCTCAAACTGTACCAAAAACATGATTAACTTAAATGATTTATTTTCTATTCTCTGCTTAATTTAGCCAATCACAACATCTCATCACATCAGAGGACAAGTTTCAGTATTCATAATTTATTAAAATCAAAACTGTTTTCTGGGCATGTGAGTAGAGAGAGTAATTCATATTACTTCCATTTATCTCTTCAGTAAAAAGATGCAATTTTATTATTAGGTGCTTTCAGAGAGCAACAGACTGGAGGAGCTGTGGTCCTTGCTGATGACATGAAGAGTCCTGCCATAGAGAAACTGGAGCTGGTGAGGAAGTGGAGCCTCAACACTTACAAAGTGAGTTTATTGTTTTATGGTTTATTGTTTTAACTTGGGGTACTTAGGGAAACAGTAAATTAATGCACAGGACAAAGGACAATTAAAGAAGTTTTGAGCGATGGCCTGGGGGTTAGGAGCTGTGGTGCTATTTTGAACAGTGAAAGTTTAGCCTGATGACCCTCTGAAGCACCTTCCCCATCAGTTTCTATCTTGTCTATATCACTGTCTATATCTGACTCCTTCAGGAAGAGAAGGCTTGTTTCTATTTGTTTCGTTTTACAGTAGTCTTTTTTTGTTACATTTTGTATTTTTGTTGCATTCTGTTCTGTCCTATATATTTTTCGTTACTTTCCTTTTCTTTCTTTTTACTTTCCTTTTTTTCCAACTATATCAACTTTAGTTCAACAGAAATTTCATTTCTTTTGCTGCTCCCCACAGTGCACCAGGCAGATCTTATCAGAGAAGTTAGGTCGTGGTTCCCGTACAGTGGATCTGGAGCTGGAGGCTCAGATCGAGGTTCTTCGTGACAACAAACGCAAGTACGAGCATGTTATCAGACTGGCCCAGACTCTGTCCACTCAGCTGGGGCAGATGATGCTGACGCAGAGACAGCTAGGAGATGCGTTTGCCGATCTGAGTCAAAAGACACCCGAGCTTCATGTAAGTACAAAAAATACTGTTCCATCTAAAAGTCTCAAAATGCTCGCGGCGAAGTTCTTTATCATTCCTACCTGAATTGTTGAAAGACATTAGAAACAACTGAGCTATGGTATACTGTTTGTAAAAATTCAAACATTATAATTTTAATATTTGATGACTTCACTTTGAGTGAAGAAACAAAGCAGAAATTATGTTTCTGTCAAAATTAGTGTCAAAGCTGGATCCCCAGATTACATTGTCTGTCATTCTTTATGGTCATTCTTTATTTAGAAGATGTTTTACAACTAGTTTGAACATAATTGCTGATGCAAAGACTATATTTATAGATATATAGAATAGATAAATATACTGTTTGAATTTTTATTGATGAGAAGGACATAAAGCAATTTTGACAACACGGTTGTCACACTGTATTGCTTTCAGTAAAGCAATTATTTATTCATGACCTGTTGTGGATACGCAGAATTAATGTTCAGAATCAGAAGCACCACAAATACTAAATACTTTATAACAAGATATTAAAGAGGTAAGTCCACTGATGCCTTGGTGAGAAACATTTAATAATATATTTTACTATATTAACAGCACCGTTATTGCATTCATATTTTAC
>JAZGTI010000363.1:33930-68649 GCA_036877585.1 Botia kubotai | reverse complement strand
ATATTCAAAGGTGTTGTGTTTTTGTGCAATCCTCCTCTATTTTCCTCACAAGATGTGCTTTCTTTATCTTTAACCAGTTGTGGCAAATATTTATTATGGTATTGATAACTAATGATTGTGAAAAAATTTAAACACAATTAAACTGTTAATATAGTAATAGTAGACAGACTAGAGTCTGTGTGACCTTGTTGACTTCATAACAGGTGATGAATGGGGAGAGGACCTTCAGGGTGAGGGCTGACTTTAGTATTGCCTGATAGGTGATTTTAGAGGATTTTAGGGCAAGAGTGTTTATTATATAATGTCACAATATTAATAAAAAGTAAAAGTGTGGTAAGAAAATTCTAGTGACCATCTCAGATTAATTTTAAATTAAAAGGTTGTTATCTGAAAAAGTAATTCAGAGAAATCTGGAGGACAGGCTTTTGTTTGTCACACAGTGCTAGATTTCTATTGACTCTGTATGACTGAATGTTGTTGTGAATGTAGCTGTTTGTGTATGCATGTTTGTGGGCAAGAGATAGACTGCTTGCATGTCAGTGTTTTGTGAGTAGGTGTTGTGGTTGTCTCTGGTCCAACTCACTGCATGGTGTTTATATTTTGTCTGTGTGGTCGGCATCTGTGTGCTTGGTGAGGGTATTTTGTGTGTGTTACAGAGATATACATACCAGAGCATGTGTCCCTTTACATGGATTACTGTCTTTCTCAGCCCAAGGTCTCTTTGATTGGAGCATTACGTGTAGGAGTCCAAATTTATTCAGCTTTTCATTTCCGCCTGAGAAAAATTAAATTCACTTCATCAAAATTAAATTAAATTAAGAAAATTAAATTACCTATTAAAACATTTTCTCTTTAGTACATTCTTTAAATTTACAATTTTTTTTTCATAAAGGTATTATGAGCTCTTATGATAATATCAATTTATATAATCAGTTCATATTTATCCAAACATGAGTAACATATAGTTAACTACTCACCCTCATGTGGTTCCAAACTTTGACATTCCTTCTGCAAAATAAAAAAGAAGACTCTTTCACGAATGTCTGACATACTCAGAAAAATGCGAATAACATTATTTTACAAGATCAATGTTACAAATGTACCATAATTAATGGCTATATTAATAACAAAACGAATATGTACGTGCAATGCATAAAATAATGAGAAAGTATATATCACTGCCATTTATCATGTCTAATCCTGATCACATTTTTCATAACCATGTATTTCATGCTTTTGCTCAAGAGGGGGTTTGAAGATTAACAGATTAATGCCACTAGGAATAAAGCACTAGCTGCCAGAGTGCGTTTCATCAGTATATATCAAGTTACTGAATATAACAGCAGGTGAGGGTATAGAGCTATGCACGTTTGTGTATCTTAGCAACCTTTTTTAAAGACTAATAAAGATTAATAAAAATTTACTTTGTTAATGAATGTGTTGTTTAAATGTTTCATTAAAAATTAATATATAATTTTTGGTGGATTGTTTTCACGTTTAAGGTAACATTTAAAACACAAAGTTTATGGTTTTATATAAACATAATTATTTCTGATATTATTTTTTACACACAAAAACAATAAAATACACAATTGCTTTTCCCACTGTGGGTCTGTGATTTGTCATATGCTTTAATAAAAATAAAACGGCCCAAATAGTAGCTTACCCTCTACCTTTCACCATGTACCTAGAAACCAACACTGTTGGAATAAAAAGCTAGATGGGCATCCCTTATCGGGCTTAGTTGAACAGCTGGACTGTGGAGTGTTTGGCTGGCAGAGAGAACGGCGCAGCTGGCTTTTAAGAGGAAGAGCTCCTCTTGAGCCTGTGGGAGGTCACAGCCTGCTAGGCCGCAAAGCGCTGCACAGTGGGAACCGTGTGTTAGTGCAGAAGGCCTGCGCCACTGCATGCACATGCTGTCCTGCATCATTGGCTGCCTTCCTCTCTTATTTTTCCTGCATGGGGCTCTAGCAAAGATGCACCACTCTGCTCATATTCTGGCAACAGCAAACGTTGGCAACAGCAAACGTGTAATAATGGCTTCCTGGATTACCTTAAATGGTCATAGACCATTGAAAAACTCCAAGGTCACAGCAACCTTGGCAAAATACGTTTACTATCTTTGGGAATGTGTCAAACACAATCCTTTCAAACGGTCAATTTAGGACTGATCTAATGATAAATAGCTTTTGACCTTTAGTTCTAAGCACATTAAGTGCAATCATGCAAACATTCCATTTTTCCAAAAATGTCCTTGCATTTATCGATCGTGGCAAACGGATGGTTGTGTTAGTGATGATGGTGCTGGTGGTCTCTATTGTAGTTACAATTCTCAGGGGTAGACTATGAAATAATGAGACCATGCTCAGACCCTCAGAGCTTTGTGACACGATACCTGAGGAGCTATCAGAAGTCATCAGGAAGCATCGTCAGCAGTGTCCTGACAGAGATGAATTGAGTCAAAGACTGAGGTAAGTGGCAGGCTGTGCAGTGGGAAAGAGAAGAAGGTTCTGAAGATCTCCCGCAGTTGGGTGCTGGTGTATGCATCACATGTCGACCTCGACATCTCTGCTTGATGTTCCACAGCAGAGTTCTGATGTGCCAGAGAAGAGGACATCAATTAAGACATTAATGAAGTACATTAGATATGAGAAACATCATTAAAGCAACTGTAGCAACATGTAGCAAAGTTAAAGTGTTAACACATTAGACTGCTTAACTACTTACAGTTAAATGACACAAAATACATTTTCTTTTCAAGAACTGTTTGTTGTGCATGTATTAATAATTTTCATTTGAAATGTAATTGCTTACCTTAAGAACCACAACACCTTAACTATACTGTATACATCTATCAGTAACAAAACCTCACCAACCACTACAGTACACAGTATCAGTGCAGTACAATCAAGTAGAACAGTGCTGCTCCTTAAACGAACAACTTTTCAATAAACTATATGGTCATGCTCCATAAAGAGTTCCAACTTTGTGTGGCGTGAATAGGAGTGAACAGCTCATTATTTTTGACACTCATTGAAACAAACAATTCATGGGTATTACAAACAAGAAATAACGATTTTGATAAAACAGCTCTTCTGAAAACATGACAGCTTAAAGACAATTACACCTATTTTGTTGATTTTTCATAAATTATGCACATAAACCAGCTGAGAGGTTGTATACTGATAAGATCAAATATTGATAACCTTCTCATCCTAGTTTTTATTCCGTTAACAGATGTTTTATTTGCAAAAACAATTTTTGCTTCAATAATTCATCAAATGTAAGAGAGACTATTATCATTCGGGCTCAGCTACACTTGCTGACTCCTGAAGGCAAAGATCATGTACTTATTCTGACAATACATGCAAACCTCTGGCCTCTCTGATGCATTATTTAAACATATTCCCTTAGCATGGACAAGAGAACTAATACATAACACTGATGGCAATGACCCCAGACACTCTGGACTGAGAATAAACAGAAGCAGGTGACTTTGAGTGATGGTCATTCCAAGACGTGCATAAGTAAACATTCGGCTCAGTCCTTTTTTAACCTTCAGTGTCGCATCTGCGGGCAGGGGACGTGAAAACAATAATAAAGCAGATCTCGCTATAAATCACCTCAGTAGTTTGTAAACATTTGCAGTTTTGATAGGGATCTTAAAAGTTATCATCTATAATTCAATAAAAAAAAGTGACTCTACTACAATTCTTCTAATCCTGTCTGGCAAAGGAGTGAAGCTAAATGTGAATACTTAATCAAACTGAATGACACATCTGACGGGAAAACAAAGAGGTGCCAAACGAATGAAAGGCTGGGGGTGTCACACAAGATCACACAGACCAGCACAAAATCTACAAAAGCTCCCTTTTATCTTTGTGATTTTTAACAATTCCAAAATTCTTGTCAGCTCCCCTGGAGGCTTTGACGTGAGGGAAAATGATTGTCCCAAAGTCTGCTGCTGTTTAACAGCATTAGAGCAGGAGATCTTTTCTGCTCCGACATGCGTTTCTTATATACCGATATTCTTGTGACCCCACCCACGTAATGAATTACTGCATACATTAGAACCTTTCAGACGTACTGACAGTAATAGTTCGTAAACGTTAGTAAATGTTTTTCGTATTGCCTGTAAGAAGCATATAACAAATGATGTGGGCGAGCAAAAGCGGCAGCCAATGCAAGTCAACAAGAGCGCAGGTGCTCATCCAATGGCTCATTAGGGTCACAGGTGTGTCGCGTCGCAGTTTATCCGTTATTTTATCAGGTATTTTTGGTTTAACATTTACAACTCACCTCCGCTGTTACAAAGTTATATAGTTTAGACTGCGCTAAATGCTCCTGTACCAATACTCTAAGTGCTCGCAAACGGTATCAGCGGTTTTGGGTCACTTACTGACACTTACCTTCAGGCAAATAAAAACTCCTCAAGGGGATGTGCAGGTGCGAGGAATGTGTCTTCGCATCCGGGTCACGTCGTAACTTCCATTTCACGTCATATTTAAAGCACAAGAACAGTTGCACGTTGTAAATACATATGTATGTATGTGTAGCCCGCAGCTATAAAAATGTACTCGGAAAAAACAATAAAATAAATAAAATATCGTTCCTGGAAATCTCCCCCGAGCACATCTCTGGCTGCACGACGTAAAGTCGCGACCTCAAGGTTGAGAACCTGCCTTAAAATATGGCAGCTGTGACCTTTTCTTTTTTTTCTTTCTTTCTTTGAATTACTGTTCTTAGATTGTAGTTTCTTATTCCTATTTTCGTCTTTTGTATATAACTTTTTACTTTACACAAATATTTATTAACAAGTCAATAATTATTTTGAATCTATCCTTTGCATATGTTGTGTAAATTACATGGCTAAATAAAGCATTTAAAATAAGAGTATGACATCCATGACCTTTCATTTCCTGTCTACAACGTGAAATTCATTCACATCCTACAATAAAACGTAAGTGCAGCATTTTAAGTTGCAGGGTCCTTGTCAGTGTTGTGACTATATAATGAAATTCAACCACGTTTCCAACCCAGAAAAGTTGAATTATTCCATGTTTGTTGTTCGAAAGCAACAAGGGCACAGACAGGGCGGTCACGACCTCAACCAGACAGAACATCCCAGCCTTATTGACTACCCTGTCACCCGTTCGGCCTGCTTCTGATTTGACATTCCATTAACACCTCCCGTGGGCTGCTGCTTGACGGCAGAGGAGAAAGCCAGGGACAGCGGGACAGGATTTACGTAGGTGGCGCGCTCGCCTCACCGCTGACCGTGAAACTGCACGGGTCGTATCCGCATGCCGATGGGTGAGTGCCCTGATGAATGCTCTGCAGGATGAACAATGGGCATATTTCATTCTATAGGCCTACAAATATATATATACATATATAACTGGGAGGATTTCAAGTAGCTAAACAAGCTTGAATAAAGAATCATTGAAAAGGAGCAAATTCCTATGAGGAAGGTTAAAAAAGTATACACTATAAAAGAAAAACACCATTAAAACTGTTACTGAAAATTCTTCTGTTACTGCTGCTGTTACTAAAAATAACACTATGAGGAATTACCACGGTATAAATGCAGGGAGTGTAGCTTTACTATCAGAATAGACAGTATTGCAACAAAATGGTCAATAGGGGTTTGACAGACGCTAGTGCCAGAAGGCATCAGATTTCTTCCCTGTGTACTATACAGCCTCACGAACAGAGTGTGCTGGATCCAGACTACAGGGATGGTGCAGCCATCATGATATAAATGTGTTTTATTACAACACAGCTGGTGGGAAAGCTGGAGAGACTTTTTTCTGACTTTTTCTTTGGCCAGAGCAACTTGACCATCTGGCCTTTCTGAATGCGTGGCGGGCGATTCCTTTGCAAGCTTGTTCTCCTACATTTAAGGCTTTACTACTAACACCAATTTGTACATGAATTAACATTTTAGTGTAGCACATTTCATGTTTGTTTTAAATTCTCACCTACTTTTAAGAATAAATGTATATGTCAACTTATTAATGGTTTATGATTTCTACATGAAAATGTATACATACAGAATTTACATAAAGGGTACTTGTGAATTAGACCCAGTCTCACATTCTTTGTCAAGATCATTTGTCTACCTTAGACAGAGCTATGGTTTTTGTGGTGACAAAGCAGCAGGCATCTAAGCCGCTTGGTTTATGTAGTCTTTGATGGATCTCTCACTGTCTCCCTCTCTTTCCCCCTCACTTCCCTTCCTAATAGGCCTGTGTCATCCCTTGACATCTTTGTTTGCCTAACCTCCAGGACGGCAGTCGTTTACAACACTTACACATACATACCACCAGCTGCGTCCTAACAGTCACGCCACATCACCTGTCCAGATTGGCTGAGGCTGTCGTGCATGTAAAAAGCCTGTGAATGTGGAGCGGAGGGACATTTTAATTCTCTGATCAATACATTAATGTATATATAACTGTATGTTCTTAGCTGTGGATATGAGAGAGTTTAGCTCTGTTTGCCTCTCTGTTGGAGACAACAAGACACATTCACATTGAGAGGCTGAATAATAAGTGAGTTTATGAAACGTAGCGAAAGCAGTCTACAGCCCTACATGAAACTGCCATCAGGAGACCGGCCTGCCGTAACGAAGCTACGCTTGATATCAGCATTCACCTTGTACTGCTTTAAAGTGTGAGAGGGCAGAAAAAAAAGAGAGACATAGAGGGATGTGGGGTAAGATGGGACAGTGGTTAAGATATATTGACCCCTTAGTATAGCAAACTGTTACCATATATAATGGATCATACATGAGATATACATACAGCTCTGTGACTGAGATAAACATTGAGACACATTATATAAACATTTTTATACTAGAAGTTTTATATTGTATGTATTCATTCAGGTCAAAGCAGTATATATTATATATGTTAACTAACTAGAGCTGTGGGGTAATATTTTTCATATTAATATTTGTATTAAAATGTATTCCCCGATAAAACTTACCCTTTGACATGACATTCCTTAATGTAGGGCATGCTGTGTCACTGGACCACCCAATGACAATGCTCTGGTATCTCAAAGCAAGCCCCACAATGCCTCCGTGCAAGCAGCGGTCTTGTCAGCACGCATTGGCTGTGTGTGCAGGGATTAGGCCTGGCACCTGCACCAGTAATGTTGACATGCTCGTGCATGTGTTTGCCAAAGCACAGGCAGTATTGTGGTGAGTCAATCAGACAGCCTGTGACTCTTCTGATCCTCACTTCAATGGCTGAGTCAGCCTGATACTTCACAGCTATTTTAGGCTAATTGCAAACTTTATATTTACAATATCCCTGTCAATGCAGTCATCAATCAGCTGCTTCCTAGGGCCTTTACTGTCGGGACAGACACTTACTGGACTCACTAAACAGACAGCATGTTTAAATAAACTATTGTACGCTATCAGTGTGTGGGTGTGGTCCATTCTTAGTGATCCGTCCCCCGACAAACAACAACCACATTTATTAGTATATCTGGGTAATTCTGGCTGTGTTGCTGTAATTAAAATTTTCAACACTTTCAGCCCCTTTAACTCAGCCCAGATGTGTGTAGGTTTAGTTGTTGTTTAAAGAATGACATCAATATCAAAAAGAAGAAGGCTGTGAAATGCTTGAGGTTAAAGGAAACATGCAGCCTTACAATATGATGTTCCTGGTTTTATGCTTCTCATTGAATGAAGTATAAATTCCTTCATTCTTTTTCACAGGTCAGACTTAGCTGAAGCACTAAAAGATAAACTGCTTCTTTGGCTGTGCTGTTTGTTTGCATGCTCGCATGTTCTGATCTTGTAAGTGCAAACAAAGTTCTATTTCCTTTTAACTGAAGCATTAATAATGTCCCGGGGTTAAGGCAAAGGGTTTTATAGTGATAGCACACAAGCCTGAATGGACCACCTGCGTTATCTTTTCATAAACGCATATATGAATGTGTGTGTTTTTCGGTGTATTTTAGGGCATACACGAGTGTGCGTCCCTGCTCTTGTGGTCAACACTTTTATTCTAGTGGTTTAGCATTTGTGTGTGTGTTTGTGACCCTTTGGGAGTATATCAGCTCAAGGCAGGGAAAGCAGGAAACTTTGAGGGGGCTTTTATGTACTTTTAAGCCAAACGAGAAAAGCTTTTATGAAAACTCATTTTATTCCAGCATCCACTTCCAGGGGGCACTTACTCAATTACGATTCTTTCCTCCTCTGTGCTTATATCAGTGTGGCTTAACTGTGTATTTGCAGGAGGAAGAGTCTGGGCCTGCCAGAGCCACAACTGGTTGATTGAAGTCTGAAGGTGACTGCTGTGATGGGCTAGAAGTGATATGTGAAACTCTTGATCTGAAGGGAAGGTTTAGGTTTAAGTCCAAGTTAAACTCTGTCAACAGTGTGTTTGCCATAATGATGATTACAACAGAAAAAATCATTTTGTCTCTCTGTTTAAAAAGCAAAAACAGTAGTTACAGTAAGGCACATACAAGGGAAGTAGATGCAGTGTTAAAACACACACACACAATTAAATCTTATTGTAAAGTGTTACTTTTATATTCAGCCTGTCAGTTTTAATGGCATCACTTTATAGGGCTAATAAACTATAATGTAATGTGGAAGGAAACCAGAAAACATCTGTTTACATGAGTCAAACTCCACTCACAATCATTATATTATATATTCAAATATACAGTGTTGTATGCTTGACAGCCACACAAGTGCGGTGGTATATATCTTCTCTCTGTTTCTTTTTGTTTCCATTCTCTTCTTCTTCCCCTCAGGTTAGCAATGTGGTGGCCTGGCCAAGATCAGTGTGGGAGGTCTAAAGCAGGAAGCAATGCTCTCACAGCCAGAGAGCTCTCCTTTATAAACACCTATCCCCACACAGGAGGAGCTCTGCTGAGAGACCACCTGCCTCTGGAAAAGCCTCAAAACACAGACAGGATGTCATAGTGCTCTGAATCATGTCGAATGAGAATGATGGCTTAAAAAGGTGGATGGATGGAGGACGAAAAATGGACAGCAGGCAGCAGTGCTCTCCAAACGGCAGCCATTGTGATGGTCTTCAGTATCCAGACCTTTTACTATGCAGCAGAAATGTAGTTCATATTGCAACTTATTTTAGCCAGAACCTGCAAGATAGCCTGACCAACAGGTAAATCAAATATAGTTATTTCTATTACATGGCGATATTTACGGGCTTATTTAACTGAAATTTAGGGTTAAATAAAATATACATAGAACAAAACTACATAACTACAATAAAAAGGCTAATTAAAATTTAAAGAACAGTTACACACACACAAATGTCTACTTTTCTATCTAAAGGGTGACATTTCATAGACTTCTATTGTTTTTATATTAATCTACTTATAAACAATGAAACCTAACCCACACTCCAACCCTAACAGAAAAGCTTCTGCATTTTTCAGTAAAAAAACATTTGATTTGATGGCACTTACCTGGCAACCTTTGGCAATTTCAGTATTTTATCTTTTAAAGTACTTAATGTATCTTAAATATATCTTATTATGGCTTGGTTTCCATGCAGGGTCACTTATTTAGTTTGAACCAAAAACAACCTCAGGACTGCCAGAACAAAAAGAGAGGCTGGAACATTCAGATTACATTCTCACACACACATACAGAAATATACACTGACAGTCAGACGCTTATACAGATCTGTGGAGACGTATGCGTCAACAGTTTGATTATTGTTATGAAATGTTCAGTTACGAAACACTTGCGCTTCAAGCCAATGTAGTGTACTGCAACAACTCATAAAGATGAAAACACACACACACACACAATAAAATACGTTCAGCTGATAGCACAGGCAGACAGAATGGGCACAGGCACCCAACTCTGTATTTCATCTTAGTTTCTGTACTTCAGGATGCAAAATACATCATTATTATTTTGTATTGCTGTTGAAGGCTGATCCATCAGGCTGTAAATTGGTGTGGGTGACTGTACACACGCCCCTATAAAGATGAAGCCTGGCGCGAGAGTAAAAACAGATGAAGAGGGTCGAGATGAAAAGTGTGTAGTGTTTGTAGAGTTTGTGTGGTCGCAGTTTATCTTTAAGATCTCAGACAGACCCACTTATCAGAGTGCAGAATAATAAGGATAATACATAAAAAAACTGCTTCTACGCTCATTAAGATTCTATTTCTCAGCCCTTTTTTACACACATTTGTTTCACTGTATTTGTAAGATCTCAAACATTTCCATTTTTCCATACCAGGCTAATTATATTTTTATTCCCTTTATTATTAACTCTACCCCTAAACCTAACCCTCACATCAATCTGACAATATTTTTTATAGTAATAAATGATACAATTTCTGAGACTTTCATGTTGGTTTTTACACACTCTGCCTCACAAGTACAGCCAAAACTATACACACACTCAAATGAAGGCTTTCATTGCTTCAGGTCACGCCTCCATCCTTCACCTCAAGGTCAGAGGAATTAGCCAATCAGAAAAAAAACAGAAACCTGGAAACAGGACGACTGATCATTCAGCTTCATCATGGCTGTAGCATAATGAGCTCTCGAAGGCGAGGAGATGGAGAGCCACTTATTATTGTTTATAAGCCAGACGTCTGCATGAAACAGAATTTGTGTTGCGAAATTAGCCTGTCTTTAATGACTGGCTCACATCAAATGTAGACAGAGCTTACAACAGAAAACACATGAATAATTACCATGGCAAATCACATCAGATGCACTGGCCGTTGCATCTTGTCTTTGGTTTTTAGAAAGCCCCCCCATCTGTGTCAGTGATTTTGTAAGCAGACGCACAGCAGAAGCAGCCATAATCCCTTGCACTCACAAACGAAATGCACACGCCATAGTCTGTCAGCCAGAGCAGGGCAGAATCCTGACGCATCTAACGCCAAACACACAGACACCACGACAAACAGACATGCATGCATGCATGCATGGCCACACACATATCTCAGGGGGCTGCAGGGTAGAAAGGACAGGAATGTTGAGAGGCAGTAGCATAAACATTTCAGCACTACACAGCGGACAGCTCCCCAATGGCAACGGTAGTCTGAACACGACCAGTGACACTCACAGTTCAGCATCTCCCACACACACACACACACACACACACAGTTAAAACAACTTTTTCTATTGTATAAGACACAGATTGACAGACAGAGGAGATGGTGGCACAGAAATATGGTAATAAAAGGGGCATCATTGCCATCTCTCACCACAGTAAAGCCAAATGTCAGCTGTCAAAAAACAATGAAAATAATGTTGTCTATTGTGGAAGTTTATATTTAGCTTTGGAAATGATGATTCCCCACATAATTCTGTTGGATTCAACTGACAAAATATCATGCGTGTACATACTGTGAAGTGAAGAAAAGACAGAGAGCAAACAATACACTCGAGCACTTCAAACGAACCTTACAGTGCTGTTATCTCCTTTTGACAGTAGTTATACTCTGCAAAGCCATCAATTTAGTAACTGAATAAATGCTATTCATATGACATAAAACAGATAAAACCAGTTCCTGTTTGTGTCTTCATTTCTTGAAATTTGCATTAAACTACTGTACAGTTGGATTATGGAATAATGAAGGCAGAGAGGAAAACTGCAAGAGATATTTTGTCTATTGCAGTGAAAGGCCCCCAAATATTTAGTAACCTCTTGACATTATACTATGCGTGATGCAACAAGTGACCAGTGACAAAGTAAGTTCCTTGTTCCCACTAAAAGTAAACATGTTGCATGATGTGATCACAGGTAATCAGAATATATTTGTTGTTTTAGCAACAACACAACGTAGGATAATTTATAGCCTTAAAGTTTGTTCTGTCCACATTTTACCCAAGCATATGTTGAAAACAACCCCGAGTTATGTGCAGCAGAATTTTGGACCAATGAGATTTCACTGTGGGTGTGGCTGGACCTAGATAAAAGAAGACACAAATTCATAATGAAAGAATAACACTCAAGACTTTTTTTTGAGAAAGTGGTTATTATTTAGTTTGATATTCTGTTACATGCTCAGGTACAGCGTGCATAACCATTTTCACTTTTTTTAGTCACAGGTAAAAATGAACTTAAAAATGTTACAAATATAAATTGCTTATAAGACAATAAAACACAATGCCAAGGAAAAGAAGGCAGAGCTATGGATTCTTACATTACGTAGAAAATAAAACAATGTCCTGAGACAGCTGCAGTTGTTCTTACCCATGTAACTTTGTTCTAGTTCCAAGCGCCAAGGAGGAGTGGAAGTGGTTGGTGGAGAGTTTGGACAGAATGAAGATTGAATCACTTGTCAGGAACAGTAACCACACGTGCAAGCAGTCTATTTTGGCAATGATATGCTAAGAAATCACAAACTTAAAGACCATTCCAGGTCTATATTTAACAGTTTAAAGTGCACCGTCATACAATCTGAACTGAGCATATTGAGTAAATGTGGATAAATGACACAGCAGAGAACCCACATTGGCACTGGTAACTTCAGATTTTCTTGCCTCCTTCTTACATCCAATGTAATTACGGAATCTGCCTTTAAATATGATACACAGACACCTGCAGATTCTAACCTGCATTATGATATATTCTTTAAAATAGTCTCATCAAATACACATGACACATATATTAGCCTATAGTAATACACAACTTTAACATCAACATCACAGATGGAGGGAAAAGATCACCGTATATTATAAAACAATGTTTTTTAGGAAAAAGAGAAAATAAAAGATTCTATCAATTACACATAATTTTGAAGAACATTTCATAGACATTAGCGTTGTAAAAATAATGACATCCCTAAATCTATTTTGTAGGAAGTTGATGTGTCTGGGAATAGCAGTTGCTGCTATAGTACAGTACTTTCTCTTGTACATGAAATGGGTGTTAATCGGGTGCTTGCATCAAACAGAGAATATTAGTGTGATTTCAACAAATCTGTTGTACCTGATCAGATTTTCCTGTTACACCCCCCTCATTAATAATAATCATTCTAATAATATTATAATATCATATAATTAAAACACTGTAACCACAAAGGCTTGGCACATATATCAATGTGACTGATTTTTTTTTTACCAGACTGTTTACGGTACTGTACTGTTTGTATTGTTATTTGGTACCATCGATACTGACTCTCAGCTAATGTAAGTAACAGGGCTTCGAGTCTGATCAGACTCATGTCGCAGGTGTCTGTACTGAGCGTGCCTGAATGCTGTAATAACTATTAACATGAGCTTAAAATAGCCGGTAGTGGGAGCTGCATGAGCCCAGCGCAGCATCTACTGTGTCGTGCTGGAAAGCATTCAAAGGACAGTTTTAATTAGAAAAGCAAATCAATGGATTGCGATATGCAGCATCTCCTTTCCCCCTTTTCTACCGCTGTGAGTGCATGACACACACAGTATAAGAGGAATGTTTGTCTAACACTGTGTTTTGTTTAAAAGCAAGTGTGTTTTGACCCATCAGAAAACTCAACATATGTACCATGTTGTATGTACCAGTATGTTGGGCAGTGTTACTTCAGTCAACCGTAAGACAGAAAACTCTGTTTTACATAAAGTTGCCTGCAGTGTTATGGACATGGGGGGCATGAAACATTATGGAAAATGACTACTCACGCCACAAGCAAGAGTGCGGGAGGGTGGCAGAGAGATTTCACTAATGGTTTTCCTGTGAAGACAGCCACCATGTTGTGAACATGGCTTTGACTGTCACTATCCAGTTTCCTTTTCACTAAAGTCTGGTTAATGCTCACATATCAAAGGCTTCAGGCTTTATCTGGCAAACTGTGAATAAATACATAATTTACAAATTATAAAAGACAGGACGTGCTGTATATTTCTAGAAATACTGAGGCTCTACTCGGATGTGATTCGTTTTATATGGGGGGTGTGGTAATGTAATAATTATCAGCGGTTCTTCATAATTTTAATAATTGATCTGGACCTGTTTTGGACTGTATGATCAGGTGCCCGTAAAGATTACAGTGTCTTTTACACACAATAAAATAACCCTGTAAAAATCACAGCAATTGCAAAAAAACAACAATTACTTAACAAACATATGTCTTGAAAACTAATCCAGTCTGAATTGAAGGTACACATCTGAGAGCTCTTAAAGGTGGCCAATGGATTTCGGAAATAAAAAAACCCATTAAGCTACAGTTTACTAAAATACTCTCCTACATACAGGGCTAAAAGCTACAAGTACAGTGAAATCAAGAGAACACCTATGACATGTTTGAAAATAGAAATGAAAGGCATATCTTTGATTCGTAGTTGATTCACATAGCAGGTGATTCATTTAAGCCTTTGACTGCAGGAGAAATGTCTATGTATGTTTGAAGTGTTTACTGTAGATAAAGAGCAATAACTTTCAGCCACTTCGGGTACCTTATGGCAGCTGGCACAGCACAAATGTGTACACATAGTAGCGTTTATGCTAAAATCAGCAGCTTTTTCATGTTGCTACATACATCAGATCTGTAATATATGAAGAGGCAGTGATCAAAGACTATATGTTGCAGAGCACAGCTGATGCTGAAATGAGAGGTAATTACAAGCTGAACATATAAACGTTATCTGTCATGTGACATTAAATGCAAGGGGGTGCGAACCAATTAAGCTAAGTATTTGTTCAATCAAAGCAGCGATAAAGTCTCTCTCCTGACATGCATACAGCACCAAATTGTCCTCACTGGTCCTTTTGACGTTCTGTCAACATGTTGAAAAATCCAATAGCAAGAGATCAAACCTCAGCAAATCATTTCACTGTTGCAGATAGAGAAAAGGTTGTGAGCCAAATCAGCGCAGTTAGAATTGTGAGATATAAACTGAACCAACACAATCATGGAAATAAGAAACAAACAAAAGTTGAGCAAATGTAAAAAACTCAAACACCTCCAAACTGAAAAGGCCTTGTACAAGATGAACAATGGAGCATGTTTTACGTAAGGCTTCATAAAGGGTCATGGCTAGCATGTGTCTGTATGCATGTTCATGTGTGTGTGTAGGAGAGGGCTCTTTCAATCCGTTCAACCCTCCTCAGTGTCCCCGCTCCTGGATCTTTGGCACTTGGCAAAACTTGTCCTTAACCGGCAAGCGATCATCGGACCATAGGGTTTGCATTGTGGCGTGAACGGGATCTTTCCAAACCAGTGCGACGGTTGTCTGTTCAAAGAGAGAATGAGACAAATATTGAAGAGGGACAGTGAGATATATTCACAACAGTGGACAGTATGAGACAGACACAGGGCAAATAAAAGAAAGAGATGGGAGATTATTTTTAAAGTAGATCTGTCAAACAATTAACATATTTCATTACAAATAATCAAATTGTTTTTCATAGTGAATTAATTCAGTTCCCTTTGAAGGTAAAACAAAATAACAGGCTCAGCGAATGCAGGTGGGAATAATGTCAGCCAACACAAAAGCAATGTGATTAAGCAGAGAGCAACGTGAGATCTGGAGTCAGCTGCTTCATGTCTGGTGGCATAGTAACACCATTCAGCCCCTGATCAGGTTCTGCACTCAAGCGCTCCTCCACAACACAAACTGGAGAACAGACACCTAATGGGCATGTACCCATACATACACACACACACACATACACACACACTTACCCATACACATACCTGCACACGTCTATACACACACACACACGCATGCACAAAACACAGTAAATACAAAATAGCGGTGCATAGGTACCCACACACCCATGGGAGGATTTGGTGCTTTGAAGGAGGCGGCATTTTGTGTGTAAAACTGTAAGAAACTACAGGTGCATGTAATTCTCAGTTATTAGCTGTTAGCAGATCCTTTGTAGCACCATTTGAATCTAGGCCAGAGAAGAATGTAAAGGAGGCAAAAACTAAAGGTGTTAGCTAAACTCAGCAACTGAGGCCAAACCATTATGGATCAAACAAAGGCCCTCTTCATTCCAAACAGGGTGTAGAGAGAGTTTGGGCACGGGCCATGTGGCAGGTGCAGTGAACAACCTTTCTTCTCCCTATGAATTCAAAAGCCAACTCCATGCCTAAGCCACCACACCTTTCCTACCAACCCTGGCAGTTCTTCTCGTGCAACTGCCATTACTCAGTGCCAGGTGGTCATGTCACCACGGGCTGGGCATAGTTTAATGGAACAGGCCCCATTTATCATGTCAGGTAATGAGTTAGGAGCAAGTGGGCACCATAGTAGGTGGATTCATACTTTAAACAAAAATGAAATCCAAAATTGAAGTGGGCCACAAAAATCAATTTTGGTAAGAAGACAAAGCTGAAAAAAACTTTTTATTACGATGGTCACTATGCTCTTAAAAGTGTGTCGTTAAAAGTGTATAACTGCCTTGCGCTCAGAAAAGCCCTTTTTGAGTTTGCCTAGAGCCTTTTTAATTCAACCTTCAGTAGACGTATAAATCTGCCCTAACAAGGATGCTAACCACAGGGGAGGGACAATGCTAATAACAAGAGGGTAATACTAAGAGATAGATAAGATGAGGTTACAACAGAGGGAGGAAAAGATAAATAACAAGTCTGAGGCAAAAGTTGAAAGCACAAATGCAGAGAAGAAACCCACATTTCTCAGCAGGATAAAATTCCTCTAGCATTGGTGAAAGTTAATGTTGTTGACCTTTCAACCTTCCATTTGCAGGAAAGCCATAATATGAGTGAAAATGACAGCTGAGTCTTTCATCCACTTCTACTTCAAAAAGCCAAATGCCTGAAGGCCTCCACACTCCCTCTCTCTTTCTCTGAACCAAATGTGCATTGCAACATCATTGACAACAGTGATAAAACAAAGAACTTTCTAAAACTTCTGTAAGGACAGGCTGTTATTTTGGATTTTTACAATTTCTACAAAGGCCTTTCTCTATTTTTAAGACCCAACCAGCATTCAGAAACACTGTCTGGATAATAAAGCTGCTCATGCCGGACTGCAGGCTCGACCTGACATTGTGTAGAATGCAGAAGAGGAAAGAATGATTAAAGAAAGCAGAACCAGCACTGAGAAGAGGGGGATGGTAAACTTAGAGGCCTAGACCAAACAACTGCCAATTGCTTTTAGGATGCTTCTATTTTGTAGGAAGGTGACGCTCAGACTATATTGTTTGATTTAGACTTAGATGCAAAGGGCTAGAAGCAGTTTCTCAAGTTTGTGGAGCAAATTGAAAATGGATGAAAGTATCACAGCTAGAATTTGAGGGTGGAAGGTTTGGAGCATTTAGCAAGACAAGGAAAACAATGTGTAGACAGCAGTACTTGAGATAATTGCCAGATTGGACAGATTGAAGACAAGAGAAGGTGAACAATCTTTCAAACAAATGGGTAGAAAAAACAAACCTCCAAAACTATAAAAGCTGACTTTGAACAGACATTTCTCTGTACAAATTTGGGCTAAATGTTATCTCTTAATTTGGGCTAAAAATGCTCTCCTAGTTTCTGATCTAAGGTCTGATCTCAGACCTGAGACCAGGTCTCAGATCTTAGTTTCAGATCTACAGGAACAATCACAACAATCACCAGCTATTTCTATTAGACCACACATTATAAAGCTATTCTCTAAGGGATTAGCATTCACAATAAAAACACATCACCAGACAATTTCAGGATAACTATGGCACTGATGACAAAATCATGTATTTTACCTTCCCAGAGGGTGCATCTTTAGGTTGGATACACAAAAGAAAAGGATGGAGGTAAAAGAAGATGAAATAATGCTTGAGAAACATCTTAATTAAAAGATGACTGTGCGGTGACTGTGTTAGTTAGGGAGGTGGAGTTAAATGTAATCAAAAGCATTAACAATCTGTTGCAGAGGGGTTGCAATCATGGGATTGGCCTAGGGTTACAGAGGGAGGAGAACAGTAGATTTCTGAAAAGCTAGTAAACACACACAACCAGACTAAAGACTGGGGAGTCTTTGTCCTGAACACCTATCAGACACTTTCTCTGTATGATTGAGTGATAGGTCCATAATGGCCCCTCATTCATTCTTCTAATGAGATTAAACAACATAATGGATTTTGCTTTACTGTCATCTGCCTGTAATTACATGAAGTTACATCATCAGTAGACTTCTTTGGCACAAGGTTTGTTTCAAGAATAACAAATAAGGTTTAATCAACAGTCTTCTAGTAAATATGTTAATAAACACAGGTAATTATAGAAGTGAACAAAAACATTAAATTGACTGAAGAATAAATATATATATAAATTATAATAATTAATTATATTAATTAATTATAATATTATAAAACACTTTTGTTATGTGTATGTTGCCACACACCCACACACACAACAAGCATTGCAAACTCATATCGCTTCATATTTTTTCTGCAACAAAATGTAATAAAGGTGATTAAATCTCTGAGGGCCATATGTCAACACCAGTGTTTACTGCTAGTGAGAAAGTGAGGCAGAGACAGAGAAACAGAGTGTGAGAGATAGAGAGTGAGAGAGAGAGATCTTCCAGCTTTATTGGTAATGGAGCACCAGGACTAGAAACAGAAAATATAAATAGGATGTGAAGGTGCATTATTTCTTTAGCTGTAAGTTATAGGGCTACAGGACAAAACTACAGTTGCACAAACCAGGGCTTCCTTTAAAGTTAAAGAGTAATTGTTTTGAGGAGAGAACAAATTCAGCTGGTAAGGTTACTTTGGCTGCAGTCAGTAGAAACTGAAAGGCCAAATAAGCACCTCACCCAAAGACAAGCAAAAGCGTTGCTTATAGGTTGGGTCTCTGAAAGAATGTGACACTGAAAAAGCAAGCATATGTTTTTAGTTAAAAAAACTTTATTCCAGAAAAAAAATTGAAAAGCAACATATGGTTTTTAGAGTTTCTATATAACAAACTAAATATCCATGTATATATATACAATTACATACCAATCCCACGTACATGCCACATGACTTAAGTCTAATTTGAGGTTGTTTGTCAGAATAGACTTTGTTAAATCAATTACTGTGGGCATGAGTCATTAACATGAAAAAGAAAGAAAGACGAATCATTTTACACACACGCACACACACTGATGTATTCTTAGTAGTGCAACAATTCCTTAGCATTAAATCAGTGCCTGAATGTTGGCTGAAAACATCTTTTACTAAGTGGCCCTTTGTAAAGCTGAAAATGTCCAGCCACCAAGTATCAGTGATCACAGAAGACTCTTAAGTACTGACTGATCAGTATGCTCTATGTTGAGATTTGAGCTCTTAAGTGCATTCTCTGCCGTAACCCAAGCAAAAATAAACATCCAACAGATGAGTAAGTTGACCAAAAATCCTCTTTTAAGTAACCGTGTTCCGCTGAAATTGCAAGTGTCAAGCATTTGTCAGATCTAGCTACCACATATCCACTAGCAGAGAGAGCAAACATGCTCGTCCCTCATCAAACTAAAATGGATGAAAGCTCAGATAAACTTGAGGTCTGGTGTGTATTCTCCCTAAAGCTCTCCTACAGCCCTTTCTAAACAAAGACAGGACATGTGTAACGTCTAATCTGACAGTCTGACTAATCTGTAAGACCAGAAAATAATCGAAATAATGAAGTAAGGCGGCAATAAAAATATGGCAGGCTTGGTCAGCGAGGACCTGAATTTAGCTAATCCAGCAGCTCCGCCATGCATCTAATACGGCTTTCAATCAAAGCCAGATTTGATTTAGCTCACTCGCTACCTTAGATGAATGACCCAGATATTTGATACCTGCGCTGCCCTTCACTTTTCATGGTTTCTACCTTAAAGACTGCATTAAAGTTTCAGGCTCTCACTAAAGAGTGAAGACTATAGCCTTAGTTAAAAGGCAACATCTTAACAGATTTCTCTGAAGATTTGCTAACCGCCTGCCCTGCAGCACCCCGCATTGTTCTGCTCGGCTGCACTCTTTCTAGGCTGGTCAGAGCTGAAAGGAGAGCCAGGCTTTAGAGTAATGTTTCTTGACAGCTCAGCACACAATACTGCGCAGGAGAGCTGGAAATCACTACACATGCCGATAAACAAATGCTTATTTTTAGAGGAGAGAGCGAGGCACTAGTTTATCTCTGCGGCGGGATGGCGCTGACAGCTCTTTAACAAGGACAAGAGAGGAACTATGGTTGTAGTCTACAACAGGAAGGCCTGGTCTCTTCCCTCGTATAAGCTGAAAGTCTATTTGATGAGTACGATCAAATAATGTCAAGTTGACTAGATTCCTTTTCTTATTAGAAAGACGGACAAGACAGTGTTTGACATATGGACCAGTTTTGTCTTTAAAAGTAAATTGTATGTGGCTAAAATGTATGTGTTCTAAACCTAAAATCCTCAAAACGAAAACTGGAAAGGCACACACGTCAGATGAAAAACACCTTCCAGTAGATCGCAGCCTCAGGCTAATATACAGTGCTAATTAACACCTCTACAGTGTTGTAGGAAGGCAAACTTGCACTAACAGCAATGTCTTATTCTCCCTAATGCCGCAAGCAAAAACGCAACCAAAAGCTGCTTGGATGTTTTCAAACTATTTCTTGCATGATCATTATGCTATTAGCATCTATTAGCCCTAAAGCAGTACACAGTAAACATACAGTTAGATAGAGCAGGTGTGAAAACTGTCTCTATTGGTGTGGGGTGTTTTCAACATGCTGAGAGGCTGAAAGATGGGGCTTCTGGCATAAACATTTCTTCCCTAGTTCAATTCAGCAAAGGTGACTGGCTAATCCATAAGGAGCCTGCGCTTAGGCCCCAGAGCACCATACTGACCCCTCAACACTGATAGTGAACCAGCAGAAAGCTGGCTTGCCAGTAAAATGAGCATTTGGACAGGTTATCTAATAAGCCAGTAAGGGCTTGGGTTTACAGAGCAGGAGTTTCACAAACAGTGGCCCATGTTTTCATATTGTGCATTATATGCAGAAAGGACAAATGAAAATGCCATTTATTCATTACATGCAAGTGACAGTGAAATATCGCTTGTGATTATGCATGTATGCGGATGTGAGTGCATGAATCAGAGCTGTGCCAGGACAAGCTTAATCAGACCTGTGCTATTCCCCACCCAGGAAAAACTGCACAGTTATGGAGAATCTTTGACTGACAGTGGGGTAAGTACACAGGGAAGATAGTTAGACAAATGGATACCACGATATTGTTTGACAGACAGATGGAAGTGTAAATGGATGGTTTGGCAGCATGATAAGGTAAATAGGCTGATGGATCGCTAAACAAATAAATAAAGAAAATGCCTGGTGTGGTAACAAAAAACCCTTTCCGTGATGGCAAAGCCAGATTGAAAGATAAACACAGATGGATAGTGTTGATACGACATAGATCGATAGATTCTTCAATCCTATTTCTTCTTTCAAATGTAATTGTGTTTTAGATGAATCCAAAGAAACGATTGAGTGAGAAACAGCACGATGACCGAAGGAGACATGAGTGATCAGACATGTCTCTGGTCTCCTCCTTCATTAAATCTGATGTTGCATCAGCACGGAGAGAGGAGCTCTATAAATTCACATGATAAACATCACACTGAATAAATTCTGAACCACACATATACTCACACACAAGCACAAACACACAAACCAGTGTCAGCTGGTACTTTTCAGCATTAGGAAAACACACATCTTACTTATCAATTGCAACATGTGGTTGTGCTTTAATTTACAAATGACATCAGTCATGCATATCTTTGTTTCAATTAGTGGCCATTCGTTCCAAAGTCTCACTTATTTAAGAGAGATGCCAGATTTCAAAGTTACTCCAATGTAGCGCTGCTTCAATGGGGCCCTGTGGGCCTCGCATACATGGAATCCAGCACATAATAAATAATGATATGTAATATAGTTCTTTACACAGATAGACAACATTTTTAGAAATTTCAGGGGAAAACACACAGTCTTAAAGCAATCACCATCAGCACAAACACAGACGGAGGTTGTGTAATAAATCAGAAAATCAGATGCAGGTGAGATTGTCATAAAATGTGAAAGGATGGTGATGAAGCAGTGATGAGTGGTGGAGCGGAAGGATGGAGAATAGAATGGATGGAAGCGATAAAGCTTCTTTCTGCTAACAAGGTCTCAACAAGATGGCATTTGTAGATCTTAATCACTCACTTGCCAGAGTGGCAACAGCAGAAGTGTGAGGACGCAGATGCTGCAATATGAGTGATTCATATTAACAGTCAGAGGCAGGAAAGTGCGCCACCTGGAGAGGCTGGGGAGGTCATGCGGGAAAGTCAAACGTACTCTTTCCCTTAATAAAATATACAAGAGAACAAAAGGAAGAAAAGCACTAAGTTGTCAAACCATTACTGCATCACAGTCTAAAAAAATCCTCACTTTGAGAAAAAAAATGCATCTAAAAGCAAACATTCCAAATTAAAAGACAAAAATATCAAACAGGTAATCCATCACCCTAAGCAAGAGCTAAACTAAGAGCAGTTACAGCAAAGTGGCAATGGTTGATAAAAGCAGACAAAAACTATATATAGTCCAAGGCTATAAAGCAAAGTTTGTGTTGTTTTTGTCTACCACTGCAACTTTGCGGTAACTGTTCTTAGTTTAGCCCTTGCTAAATGAGAATACACAATAAAGACCTTTACCTAAATAAAACAGGCTGCACCTTCTTTATTTATTTACTCATCTTTCTTTAGATGTCTCCTCTCACCAGAAGAGCAAGAGGATCGTAAAGGGCCTTTTCACAGAGAACCCCTGACCTATTCTCTGAACAGCTTGAATTGAGTGATATGCTTCAGGGATGGAGTAAGTTTAGCCTCTGAATTATTCATTTGTAAGAACTTTCTTGTGTAGAGCGAATTCGTCCACTGATGGTCTGTGTTCTTCATCTTCCCTCCTTGTTCTTGAATCAGTCTACCGCTCAGTCCATTCCACTGTTTGGAACAGCCTGAACTACTGCACCTTTCTAACCTGGCCACTTCCTTCCACATCCATTTTCCTGACCCTACTCTTATCTGCCTGCATTTCCCTTGTGCCCCTCCTCATCGCTCTTTGCATTTCTTGCTGTTTATTACTTCCTTCCCATCAGCCAAAAAACGTACGTGCTCTTTTTTCTTTAACCTCAGGGTTTTAACTTTTTCTGTGTGTGTGCATAATAACTTTTGGTCAGAATGTATGAAACATGACAGTGTTGTGCTAAATCAGTCTAATTGCTGCTCTGACGCCATTGTGAAGGTGAAATACAACACAGCCAGATGTCTCAGGACTGCAGGTTTAAAAAAACTTTAGTTATCTATTTGACAGAAGTGAAGATGCACGTGCTGGGTTAATTATAAGGATTGCAACAGCTTCTCTTTCAGAATGTCAACAACAACAGATTGTTTGACCTGGGGGGTTGTTTTGTTGTGCACGTGGAGTTACGACTCGTCCCCGTAGACCTTCTGGGCGACAATGGATTTCGTGTGAATTAAAGATTCATCAACGCTGACTTATTTATTGGGAAGCAGATTTCTGCAGGGGAGCCCTCCAGAGATCACACTCACATGCTAGCCTGTCGCCACTTTACCCGCAAGCTTTTCAATAAAACAAGCAAACAACACGATTCCAACACCTATAAATAAGTCAGTATTCCTGAATAAAGTACACAGGGTCTCTCTTAGGTTCTACATTACTCTTTTATAGAGCTGCATGGGTCTGAGCATGCCCAAACGAGACAATAACAGAGAATAAAGAATACAGCCATGCACTAACCAAGATGTTATACAGTCCTTTGTCTGCTGTCTTTCTGTCTGCTGTTCTGTACATACTGTATGTGGCATCTTAAATAAAAATCAAAGCTTATCATTCATGTCCAGTGTTTCGTGGTCTCTGGTTCCCTCCTCTCAGTCTCTGTGACTGAATCTCTCTTTCTGATTCAGACTCTTTCTGATTCTTTGTCATTTTAGCTTGTTCAAGAATGGCTGAATGATTGATTCAGCTTGTTCAAAAATGGCTGAATGATTGATTATCATGTGGAGACTTTTTATCTTACAGAATAAAACAAAAATGTAACTGCTCTGATATTTACAGGGTACAAAAAATGCAAGAAAAATACACTTACTCGAAAAGGTCAAATCTTGATTACAGACTTAAAATAGAAAAATAAGGAAATAAAAAGAAAACTGCATCAAAATTATGTAACATTTTATGTATTAATATTTTAGGCGACACCAATACTCCTATAAATGAATCATTATATTATTAATTATCACCAGTGTATTTTCCTGTTCCTACTTTCCATCAGTATAAGGCTACAGTTTGAATGAGCAGTGCTGCCCCAGTCCACCTTTCTACTTCCTGTTCCCTAGGTGAGCAGGAGAACTTGATTAAGCGGGCAGACGGGGTTGCTGGGCCACTCTAAATATTCACAGAGCATTATGCACCAGCTGCCTGATGTCTGTCAGTGTGAGCTATTGTTAGTGAGTTTGATTAAGTCTCCCGGTAATAACGTTCTTACAGGAGATGTGCTTCGGGGAGCGGGTGAGATAAAATGTGAGACTCGCACCTGCTGACGATCTCACTCACTAGCACCTGCACAGTCCCATCAGCTCAAAACACATGTACCTACGGAGAACAAATCTGCTGCTCACAATCAAAACCTCTTGCAGACCTGCAATGTTCAGTGTTTTTCACTTACTGGTTGATTTAAAGCAAAATGACCTAAGCTAAACAAAAACAGGTACTTGTTGAAACCATTGGTGCCCATTAAGGGTCAAATACAACAGTGTTGCCCAGGAAAACAGTTTGCAACAAGATTGTGCTGACATAAAAATGGGTCTCCCTGTTGGTGGCACTTTAGCTGCACAGCCACTGGTCCTGTTCTTGGTCCTTCTCCAAAGGCTTCTACGGGTAGCCCTGCCTCGTGGCAACACACCTGTGTCTGCATTTCTGCCCTGGGATCAATTATCATTAAAGTTTCACCAACAGTTTTTCCTCTGTCCATAAACCCTGTATTTTACTCTGTCATGACAAACTATATTTAAAGATTGTGGTAACCAAAAATTTTCCATTTGTTCAATATTCCCACAAAAAAAATGGTATTAGCAATAAGAAAAGGAAAAAAGGTGAACTATAAAGTCAAGAATCCATAACATTGCTGCACAAAAGACCAAAAACGACACTATTTTGCAGAAGGATAAAAAAAGCATGACAGAAAATGCATACCACAGTCAATCAAAGTGACAGATACTGACTGTTTTGTGTAGTGTAACCTTGGCTCAAACCGATCTATACAAATGCCGTCATCTTTGCTGAACTAATTCAACCTAATTCAAGTCACCAATGAAGTTTTGGAACTTCCTTAAGAACAAACTCTCCTCAAACAGTGGACAGAACTTTCCTGTCAGCACATTACACAGGGGAGATTTCTACTACCCTCTCACCGATCCACCAGGGTGTCACAGCCAGTTCCAGCACAGGGACAGTGCATGCAGCGGGCATACCTGTGCTGGCTCTCCCCCATCTCCTGACAGTGCCCTTCACATCACAGCATGGGTAAAGTCATCAGATCTGACAGATGTGCCCTCCATACAACATCTCCCCTTCCCCTAGTTTCACAGCCCCTTTTCTCTGCTGCCCAGCAACACAGGCTGACAGCTATCAATATGGAGTCCTGCAGAGCTGCAAAAACATGGCTGAATAAACACAGAGGGAAGCAAAAAGTGAAAATCAAAGGCCGCGCAAGGTAGCCCATTATCCGCAAGAACAGGAAATAATTTACTTGCAATTTATAACTCATTTTGGTGTCTTTTATAGAGGGGAGCTATTTAAGTTCCAAAGACTGGGGAGAGGGCCTTTCACATATTTTAAAAGTCATACGAATATGTCAAAATGCCCTGAACCGGTTTGACAAACAACACCTTTACCCCCTTATTCTCCTTGTCTGTTCAAAAATATCTGATTCTTTTTCATACTGTGTTGTTTCAAAAAAAATATTATCATTCAAAGTCAATGTAAATTGGTTCAAGTTTATGTTTACAAAGGCTGAATGATTGATGGCCTGTGGAGAGAAATGTTTTCTTCAGAATAAAATATAGTAACTGCATTTTTGGCACCCAGTACATACAACAGCGAAGGAAATACACTCAGAAGTAAACAAGTGTAATTTGGATTATACACTAGAAAAATGTTATACACGAGAAAAAAGAAAATGGGCCGAGTTCTATAGGGAAAGGTAAAGTCTCATGCAGTCCTCAAGGACATGGGTAACATGGGTGTGACTGTGCTGATTATGATTATGGAACTATATTGTATGATTATGGAACTATATGGCTCTGTATAATGCTGCAGATTGTGGTGAGAGTACATAAAACATATACAGATACAGATATTATGTTCAGTGTTCTCTTTAAAATGTGCAAATCTGTGTGATTCGTTTAAAAATTACAGTGAACAACTGTATATTTTAGTTTTCAGCATCATTTTTTTGACACAATGCTCTCACCACAATCTGCAGCATTATACATATAGTTCCATAATAATGCAACTTTTTGCAGTACAGTGACACCCATGTTACCTGTAGTATGTCCTTGAAGACTGTATGAGATTTGACCTTTCCCTATAGAACTCGGCCTGCATGCTTGCCTCATAAATCTCACAGCCAATCAGGAAGCGGTGGGGCTTATGACCTTCAGCAACATGTCTGATTGGACATTAGCACAGAAAAAGGACAGAAACATGCCAGGACACACAATTTTAACCAGTGTGTCTTATCTTACACATTTTCAACATGTATAATGCATTCCATATACTTAAAAATTCTGTGTATCAAAACATGCATCAGAGTATCTGAAGAGGGGACTGGAAAATGATCAGTCAGTCTGAGAGGACAGAACACCTCCAGTGATGAAGGTCTGAAGCAGAGAGCAGGTAAAAGACCAAAGGTCCCTATGTGACAAGTATACTGAGGGAGGAAACATCTGGTGGACCGGCTGCTTCTCTGATTAACACGCTTCCCCATGTGGTCTACGCACACACACATGCATCTAAGAATGGACTGGAAGGGTTTCTTGGTATTGAAGCAAGCCACTCATGCCATTGCATTTTTTTGTCAATGCTTCAAGTTTGGTTCAAAATAAATGTGATGTGGTTAAAAATAAGACAAAAGTGCAACCCCATCCAGGGTGAAACAGCTGCTCTATAAACAGACACAGGAAAATGTCACTGTTGGCAGAGATTGCTGTTCCTCTGCTTTTTCCTCCAGTCTCTACTGCAAGATAATTCCCAAAACCTCCCTGCTATTGGATCCAGAAGTAGTGAGAGTGGATCAGAGTCCTCCACACGGCCTTAATGAATAAGTCGAGATAGTGAGACATGCTCGCCCTGTCAACGCAAAAGTAATTTACTGCTGCAGCCAGGCCACTCCTTGACAACCTGCATGTTTGCCTAATAAAACATTAGCGATGGGTCTCTCAGCTCAGAGCTAAAAACACAAACAAACACATAGTCTGATATATCTGAGTAGGAACCCAAAGTGAACCCTTAGAAGCAAGAGTTTCATTAAAGTTGATTTATTGCCAAAAGAAGGCATGCAAATGAGAAGGAGAGAAAATACCAAAACACAGGCTGCGAAAAGGTCCAGGGGTCAGTACAACAAGCCAGCTGCCCAGCATCACCGCAAATACACGCATATACACATACGCTCACTCATCTCTGCTGTCGACCTGGGCTGCCTTGCAAGCCAGGGTGAGAGCCTGGACACAGCAGTGTTAAGCAAGGCTTATCCTCCCTCAGCATCCATAATGATGGAGCAAATGATCTCCTCTGCCACTGCAGGCACAGCCAGCACTGAGCTGGAATAACTGCAGGGGATCTGCACATGACCTGGTCGCCGCCAGTTCAAATAAGAACACTGTGTTAGAACCATACTGTAAAGAGGACCATCAACTTTCATGAGGCACTCTTGCAAGCATTGATCCTCGTTTTCAGAGAAAAAAAAATACACACAAATACACAAACAAATACACACAACAGGAGATGCAGGTGAACATGGTAAGCCTTTCATGCTCCTGAAAGAATGACTAAAAAGACAAAGATAAAACAGAGAAAAAAAACCTGCTGGAAACGAATTGATTTTTCTCATCTTGAAGCACTAAACTAGCGTGCCATAAGTGCCGTAACTCTAAGTGCCATAGAAGTGAGCAGCTCTCTGAACGCATCAGCTGCACTCCAATCCAAATTGATATATTTCATGATACTGTTTCACACTTAATGCTTACTATATCAATCATTTCCTGCTTGCTATAGAGATGTGAACAGTGTTATTAGCATAAGGGAACACAATGGAGACCAAAAGCTAGACAAAGCTGAAGGGAGACAGAAGCAGAGCATGAGAGGGAGAGTGAGAGAGAGAAAATGAGAGAGCATAGGACCTTCCAGCAATGCTTCAGAGTGATTAAAATAGCAATTGCGCTGTACATTAAATAAAAATAAATAAATGAATAAAATCTACACCCATCCGAGAGACTGTGCTAATGTGATAGAGATCCACTCTGACAGAAATCAACTTTTAATGAAGAGCCATGTGCTAGGAGAAATTAGCCATTACCCACAGGAGCAGATATTAAAAGTTTATAAATGACAGTAGTGTTGCTTGTGATTGCTCAAGAAGGGGTGAGTCAGAGGAGCATGGCAGATGAAGATGCTCTGCTCTGTTTACATGTCGACATGCCAGCGGGCCGTGCACAGGGCACCCACATGCTCTTGATGAGTTAAATTGCGAGCGTCTGCCCGATGAAGGCATGTGACAAACACGGCGGAACAAACACTGTGATGCCTGGAACCCTTCATCACTGCTCTGATCAAATAGTCCAGGACATGTGGCCATATGGGACCTGGAGATTATTCATACAATCACAGGCCTTCATATGGGCTGGAAGGAGGGTGGACTCTTGAGGTTTACTTAAGGTGTCACTAAAAATGACACAGAAAGAAATGAACCGTGTGGAGACATCTGCATAGCCGGAAATAAGCTTTTTCCTGGGGCTGGCTAGGTCATAGATTGTCTGTAGAGACTTTGACTTAAATGCTTTTAAACTAAAGATTTAAGGGTAAATCTGGGACTAAAATGAGGAAAACTGGAGGAGAAACCAGACTGTCTCTTTCTAAGTAGACGGTTTTTGGCCAGTTAAAACAGCAACGTGGACCAGACAAAGCTTTTGCTGTTTTGCTCTGAGATTCAATGTAAAGCCAACCAATCAGACTGCAGCATCTAGTGGCTGCTCAGATTAGCACATTATTAAACATTTATTTTTAGTCTAAAATTAATAAACAATTTAAACGTTTCTGTCATTGTTCAAACAGCATACCTTTTGTCTATTTTCCAAGTGACACATTAAAAACACATTAAAATAAATAAATAAAGGCTTTAAAATACAAAAACGGTGATCAGCCTCTATGCTGGGCTCTGGTTAAATGAAGATTAAGGCTAAGCTGCAGAGGTGAAGGGCCTGGCGAACTGAGCCGCAGCAAATGGAACATTGCACGAAAATAGACATAATCTCACAAAGCCATATTTTCCACAAGAACAGAATGTGTCAACATGTCGACCACAAGGCACAATAAACTCTTTTTGAGTTATCCACTTGGCCCTTGGCAGAACCAATTAGCTATATTTTGGCAACATACATTCTTAAAAAAACTAGGCGCTTGACTGCTGGCAAAGGAAATAAGTTGTTAGTTTTGATGCAACTTGGAATTTTTCCTCACTTCCTTTGATCTCTGTTTGAGCGATCAACCCGTCAAAATCAAGTAAATTAGTACTTGAGGATCAGATCTTTTTAATCAAACGGAACGAAACAGAACAGAGCTGTCATGACAAATGATGAGCAAGTCAGAACATTTTTTCCTTAATATAAGTGTGCCAAAGTGCATCAAAGGTAGCTTGACAGACCTCAAGTATGCATGTCTAAATACTGTCTTAAAGCAGAGCGGTACTGTTCTTGTGTATTTGAGATGGCATCTTACCATGAAGCAAGAATGTTACCCCTAAGTGGTAAAAATGACATATTTAGTCAGCAGATTGCACAGATATATTTATTCATGTAATTATTTAGGGTCTGTTAGACATGGAGAGAAGAGAACAGGGAAAGGGAATGTTCTGAATGGTGCCATTCTTACGCCAAAAAGAATAAAAATAGAAAATATCTGTTACTACAGTCAAGGAATAAAGAATAAACATTATAGCACCACATAATATTTTATAGCTTAAGTGATACCTGACTCCTCAATTTTTTATGCATCTGCTCTTGGTTGAATAAAGAGGTTAGACTGTGGACATCAACAAGCTGTGAACTTTACAGGACATTGTAAATTCCTGTTGAGAAAACACACAAACACACACAAAGAGAAAGAGAGAGAGAGAGAGAGAGAGAGAGAGAGAGAGAGAAAAGCGACAGACAAAAACAGACATGACCTGTGAGAAAACAACTGCATCTCCCCAGAGTTTTCTATTAGCATTTAATTGACAAGGCTTCTTATTCAAACACTCCAGTTGCTCTTCTCCTCCTCCCCTCTCTGCCCTCTGCCACAGGCTCTGCTCTATTCTTAGTTCTCTGTGAAAAACTGCTCCACTTTCTCATTTATATACACTATAAATTCACTACACATTCAGATGGAGTGTGGATGCTGATCAACACAAATGTTTTGACATTTAAAGTAAAGAGGCCAACTTTAAAGAAAGGACATAAAGTACAGGAAGAAAAGCTTGGTGTAGAAGATCACATGAATGGATGTGATCCACCCAGAGGAAGCTCAAGATTATTACGGGGGCTCTGAAATATGTGTAGTAGTTTAATCTACAGGTAACCTGTCAACATGCCGTTAACACCCACACCTTATAATTGGGAAATGGTAAATCCAAACTAAAATTGCAATTTAATTAGAAGACAATGAAAGGTTTGTTGTCCGAAAGTCTGAATTAAAGTCAGAATTAATATACTTTTTTTCTGTGATAAATTTTAAATTGTAATATAGACTAAGGCAGTCCAATAATAATATTGTTATTCTAGATGGTCTCATACTATTTTAGAGGACATTAGTACAAGTATGTGCAATCATGTGGTTGAGGTTTCAGGCTGCAAACACAAAAGTTGCAGGTGTTCCAAGTAAGGTGTTAGTGAGATCATAGACCTGGGCTCTTAAGTACTATATCCCAGGCTGCTTCAGTGAAAACACCCATGCAATTAGTGAACTGTAATTCTGCTTAGATGGGGGTCGATTAAAGCGGCGGAGTAAGTATCCTCAACTTTGCCGGCTAAAAGCCTCACGTAAATGACCCTCTAAAAAGATGCAATAAGTGGAATGACTCATATTCACAAAGCTGAAGATGCCAATCTGAAGGCAGGACCAGAGTTCACTTCCTGTTTACTCTTGAGTAACAAATGTACCCTATCGTCCGTGAACTCTATGGGTTGAGGTTAGAGGAAGTGACACGTGAGTGCAACCACATGACAGAAAGTAGTGACCTTGCATTGTCCATCTAGCTATTTGAAAGAGAGTCGGGCCATCATCAAGTTGTGCTAGGGTTCTCTGATTAATGTTGACATTAATAAAAGACTATCCCTGTCCAATAAAACGGCTTCAGATAATAGATGTTGCCATTCTAAGCCAATAATAGTGTCTATAATGGAATCAGCCAAGCTGAAAAAGACGGACTTTCATTTCCTCTCGTGGACCTTGTGTTTTGTACACCTCATTGTTCATCGGCTCCTGCTGCAGATAACAACTGAATTTGCATCTGAATCAAGAAAGCTTCATAACCTGTCTTAAACACTGGCCATGCAAATCATGTGACCCAGAAAAGGACAAGCATCTTTAATATAAGGCAAAGTTTCTTCCAAAGGTGCCAGAGTGCACTACAGGGTAGCAACAATGTCACAACATGCCATTTTGCCATCAGCGTATCACATATAGCCAAAAACAACAGGTTGTAAACTATAAAAACAGGCATCAACAATTTGTTCTCTGCAGAGATGACACATGGGTTGACTGGTGTTTGTGCAACACGGGCGTCAAGGAGAATGTGAGAAGAACTATACATACTAGAGACATATTTCAAGCTGTGATGACAGCCTGAAAGCCAGTATTAAAGCAGGTCTCAGAGACTAAGCTACAATATAATGCGGGAAGATCTGGTGTCTGTCAGCTGCATTCAAAAACACCCTCCTTTATCCACCGACAGGTAAAATTTATCACACGGACAAACAATAGATACGTACAAATTTGCTGATTCAAATAAAAGCAAACACAGAGCGGCAAGAGTGTGAGTAGGTCCCCCCTCTGGCAGGAAGTGGTATGGTCTGAGTGCTTAAGTGACCATGTGCGTCCGTTTAACCAGAGAACATGTAAGTATGGGTGAAATAAACCAAAACAAAATGAAGAAAAAGAAACAAATAAATAATAATAATATAGAAGTTTTCACTTATGAACTGTTGCATGAACATGCAGCCTACATGAGCCTACATAAACAACAGCAGAATGAGCAGGTCTCTCTCTTTATCTCTCTCTCTAAATGTCAGCCATGTGCCTTAAACAAGCTGGCATTGAAGAAAGGTGTGATGACAATGATGTACGGTCTTGAGTACTCCACATCCATTCAGCTCTCTCTCTCTCTCTCTCTCTCGTGCATGGACAACAGTCTACATTAGCAAGGCCACGTTTAGCCAGCTCTTATTCCAATTTATTCAATTTGCTGCTCAACAGATGCAGGCTGATTAAAACTCTGCACAGAGAAATGGAGAAATGACTGGAGAGAATGTTGAAGAGTGTAATGGAGCTCTGAATATCAGGAAGCTTTGACCTTTCTTCGTCACATGCCACAAAATGGAATACATTCCTTATACCCCAAGGCACTAGCACAAAAACAACATCCAACTCCATGAAGGAAAAGCAACACAGTTCTGCAGTGCTCCTTTGAGATTACAGTTATGAGACAAAAACCCTGGAGTCAACTACAGGGGAGGGGCCAGCACTGAGCACGGGAAGGCGAAGAAAACTTAGTCAAATGACAACAGATGTGGTTTCCTTTTAACCCTACAGCTCTGCTCATTTCAGATACAGAACAGCCAGTATGATAGGAGTGTGTCAACCTGTGCATGTTAATGGTGCTTCAACTTTTCCATTTTTTAAACATAATTAAAAAACACACACCCTCATACTATTCTGCTCTGTATGTAATTCAGAACAGAGTTCAGTTAATGTATAAAATTTCGGCTTATAGCACCAATAATAACATAATATAATAATTTTTATAACAAGAATGTAATTATCTTAGTGGAATACATGAATTGTTTGTTTTAGTAAGGCTTGTTTTAGAGCTGGGTAGCAGGTGTATTCAGGGCCTCAGCAGGATGTCATGGCGACAGGGCACACGTTTAACTAACTAGCATGAAGTGATGTCGTATCACAGGTTAGAGAAGAAAAGGCTAAATTATGGAAGAGAGTTAATTATGGATGGCGGGAAGGCTCAGATGCTTACCTGAGACACACGCCCAGCTCTGCGTCTGGAGACACAGCTTGTCCTCTGCCGCGAGAGGCGACGCAGCCCTAATTGAGCTTCCGCATGCTAAATCTCATTTTACTATTTCACGATGTGGCTACGCTTCTTAGTGATTTTCTTAACAAAGAGTGACAGTGAAAAGTCTGAAACCAGGATGAGACAGAATTTGATGCAAAAAAGATATGATCACACACACTTCACCCTTAAGGGCAAATCCGTAATTGACAGGCGAGACAGACGTTGCCATGATTGACCAAAAGAGGAATGAGTCTCAGTGCCGCTTAATGATGAAAAGAGGCTCTGAAGAGTGTGATTCAGCTCTTCATCAACTTCTTAGTGACAATCATTAAAAAATGTTGATATGGACAGGGTTTTTATTACCCACCCCAGAAAATAATACATTTCATCAGTTTCACTTTAATAGAATTCATTTTTTTTACATTTCTATGATCTGAAGATTCTATATCCTTCTCAAAAAGGCAGAACATGGACAGCACTTGCATTTCAAAGAACTGTAATGAACGGTCATTGGAACTGAGAAAGCTTTTCTTCTCTTTTTAGTCTAACACTGAGATAGGCCAGCACTGGAGTGGGGGCTGGTGCAAGTGCTGCTGGAACTAAAGAGGGGTGTGCCTCCAGAGATTGAGAAACAATTCTGTCCCTGGGAAGTCAAGTTATTCTGGATGACAATCGCACACTGTGCCGGGACAGAGGAAGGCGGCATTGTGTGGCATGCTGGATTGATGATGCCATGCACACTGAACCCGGCAGCTGTAATTAAGAGGTCATGTGTGAAACTTTTATAGAGTTTGCCCTATGCACCGGCACCCTGCCACAATGTGAAACTCCACCCATTTTAAACGTTACTCTGTTCCTTCCATCTCCACTAACATCATTCTGGCTGAGCTTTCAAACACACTAGTTGCTTATGGCTCTGTGTAATTTAGTTATTAGATTAGAAATGCCACAGTACTAAATAAGCAACATGAGCAGCAATAATACACACCCTATCTTCTTAACTCAGAAATGTTTTGACATTCAATGAATAAGAAATATTTCTTGATCACTAATCAAATGTAAGCAAATTTGTGACACTATCCATATTAAATCCTTTGTATTAAAGGTCAGATTTTCAATGAAATGCAAATTCATTAAGCTCATGCAGACTAGACTGCATAAGGGGGACATACTATAAATGTCCATAGAAAAGGGGGGACATACCATAAATAAAA